>JAGTYA010001116.1:0-13880 GCA_024291935.2 Okapia johnstoni | reverse complement strand
TTTCGGGGGAGGGGCCGACGGCGAGGGGGGGCCCCTCGCGAGCGGCCTTTTGGGGACTAGCCTCACGGGGGTGTTCTCGACTTGCGGGCGGTGCATTCTCGAGTTGCGGCGGGTACCCCGGCCCGTCTCCCCCGTTAGCCCAGCGGGGTCGCCATGCCTCCTTTCGAGCGGACAGGGGTCCCGAGCAGCCTCGGGATTCGCCAGGAGGCGCTGCAGCGCCCTGGGTCCGCGTCAGGCATGGAGCTAGGACCCTCGGGGGTCCCCGGAGGGGGGGAGGGGACAGGTATATACTGGCACCTGTGGGGTGGCCTCCAGGGGGTCGAGGGGACTCAGCCTTTCTCTCCGGTCACAGCCAAGGGCAAATCGGGCTTCCCCTCGAATGCAGGGGGCGAAGGTCGTGCTTTTCCGCGCGGGCGCAGGGGGAAGCGGGGGGGTGGCCTCTCTGAATCGGGGGCGTGGCGCCTCGGGGAGCCTCTTCTTGTTGCCTCTGAGAAGTCCAGGCCTCCTTTGACATCGCCAGGGGCTTGCTGGGCTTCCCCTCGCCTCACGTCCAGGGAACTGGACTCGCTTGCCGATGGGGGTTCCTCGGGGACCTTTGGTCTTGCGGCCGGAACTGGCCCCTGGGGCCTCTTCTCGAACCTCAGGAGAGGCGAGGTGGACACGGGTATCCCAGGGACGCAAGGAGGGGGGGCCACGGGGAACGCCCCTCGCGGTGTGGCGGGAAGCCCCGCTTTCTTGGCAGGTTGGCCCGGGGATCTCGGGGGACACCTGGAGTCGCCCGCAAGGAGTCAAGCCCCGTTCGGAGCCGGAACAGGTGCCGGGGCAATGCTCTCCATGCCCTGCAAGGGAAAAAAAAAAAAAGCGCCTCCTCCCTCTATGGGCGTGGCCTCACGGGGGTGTTCTCGACTTGCGGCGGTGCATTCTCGAGTTTGCGGCGGGTACCCCGGCCCGTCTCCCCCGTTAGCCCAGCGGGGTCGCCATGCCTCCTTTCGAGCGGAAACAGGGGCCCGAGCAGCCTCGGGATTCGCCAGGAGGCGCTGCAGCAGCCCTGGGTCCGCGTCAGGCATGGAGCTAGGAACCCTCGGGGGGGTCCCCGGAGGGGGGGAGGGGACAGGTATAACTGGCACCTGTGGGGTGGCCTCCAGGTAGTCGAGGGGACTCAGCCTTTCTCTCCGGTCACAGCCAAGGGCAATCGGGCTTCCCCTCGAATGCAGGGGCGAAGGTCGTGCTTTTCCGCGCGGCGCAGGGGGAAGCGGGGGTGGCCTCTCTGAATCGGGGGGCGTGGCGCCTCGGGGAGCCTCTCTTGTTGCCTCTGAGAAGTCCAGGCCTCCTTTGACATCGCCAGGGGCTGCTGGGCTTCCCCTCGCCTCACGTCCAGGGAACTGGACTCGCTTGCCGATGGGGGTTTCCTCGGGACCTTTGGTCTTGCGGCCGGAACTGGGCCCCTTGGGGCCTCTTCTCGAACCTCAGGAGAGGCGAGAGTCCCGCTCTGGAGTGCGAGGGAATGTAGGGATTGCGATGGCATTCAGGAAGGGGATTGGACCCCCCTTTCGAGAGGAGGGGCCGACGGCGACGGGGGGCCCCTCGCGAGCGGCCTCTGGAGACTCAGGGTTCCGCTCGCCTGTGGACACGGGTATCCCAGGGAACCTCTGGGGGCGCCTAGAGGGAGTCCAGCCTCCGTTGCAGCGCCCAGAGAGAAGGAAAGGCAGGACGGCTCTCGCGTCGCTGCAGATCCCCAAGGGCCCCACCGTCTCGCAAGGAGGGGGGCCCGGGGGACGCCCTCGCGGTGTGGGCGGGAAGCCCCGCTTTCTTGGCAGGTTGGCCCGGGGATCTCGGGGGACACCTGGAAGTCGCCCGCAAGGAGTCAAGCCCCGTTCGGAGCCGGAACAGGTGCCGGGGCATTGCTCTCCATGCCCTGCAAGGGAAAAGGCGCCTCCTCCCTCTATGGGCGTGGCCTCACGGGGGTGTTCTCGACTTGCGGCGGTGTGCATTCTCGAGTTGCGGCGGGTACCCCGGCCCGTCTCCCCCGTTAGCCCAGCGGGGTCGCCATGCCTCCTTTCGAGCGGACACAGGGCCCGAGCAGCCTCGGGATTCGCCAGGAGGCGCTGCAGCGCCCTGGGTCCGCGTCAGGCATGGAGCTAGGACCCTCGGGGGTCCCCGGAGGGGGGGAGGGGACAGGTATAACTGGCACCTGTGGGGTGGCCTCCAGGGAGTCGAGGGGACTCAGCCTTTCTCTCTCCGGTCACAGCCAAGGGCAATCGGGCTTCCCCTCGAATGCAGGGGCGAAGGTCGTGCTTTTCCGCCGCGGGGTCGCAGGGGGAAGCGGGGGTGGTGGCTCTCTGAATCGGGGGCGTGGCGCCTCGGGGAGCCTCTCTTGTTGCCTCTGAGAAGACCAGGCCTCCTTTGACATCGCCAGGGGCTGCTGGCTTCCCCTCGCCTCACGTCCAGGGAACTGGACTCGCTTGCCGATGGGGGTTCCTCGGGGACCTTTGGTCTTAGCGGCCGGAACTGGCCCCTTGGGGCCTCTTCTCGAACCTCAGGAGAGGCGAGAGTCCCGCTCTGGAGTGCGAGGGAATGTAGGGATTGCGATGGCATTCAGGAAGGGGATTGGACCCCCCTTTCGAGAGGAGGGCCGACGGCGACGGGGGGCCCCTCGCGAGCGGCCTCTGGAGACTCCCAGGGTTCCGCTCGCCTGTGGACACGGGTATCCCAGGGAACCTCTGGGCGCCTAGAGGGAGTCCAGCCTCCGTTGCAGCGCCAGAGAGAAGGCAGGACGGCTTCTCGCGTCGCTGCAGATCCCAAGGGCCCCGTCTCGCAAGGAGGGGGGCCCGGGGGACGCCCTCGCGGTGTGGCGGGAAGCCCCGCTTTCTGTGGCAGGTTGGGTCCCGGGGATCTCGGGGGACACCTGGAGTCGCCCGCAAGGAGTCAAGCCCCGTTCGGAGCCGGAACAGGTGCCGGGGCATGCTCTCCATGCCCTGCAAGGGAAAAGCGCCTCCTCCCTCTATGGGCGTGGCCTCACGGGGGTGTTCTCGACTTGCGGCGGTGCATTCTCGAGTTGCGCGGGTACCCCGGCCCGTCTCCCCCGTTAGCCCAGCGGGGTCGCCATGCCTCCTTTCGAGCGGACAGGGGCCCGAGCAGCCTCGGGATTCGCCAGGAGGCGCTGCAGCGCCCTGGGTCCGCGTCAGGCCATGGAGCTAGGACCCTCGGGGGTCCCCGGAGGGGGGGAGGGGACAGGTATAACTGGCACCTGTGGGGTGGCCTCCAGGGAGTCGAGGGGACTCAGCCTTTCCTCTCCGGTCACAGCCAAGGGCAATCGGGCTTCCCCTCGAATGCAGGGGCGAAGGTCGTGCTTTTCCGCGCGGCGCAGGGGGAAGCGGGGGTGGCCTCTCTGAATCGGGGGCGTGGCGCCTCGGGGAGCCTCTCTTGTTTCCTCTGAGAAGTCCAGGCCTCCTTTGACATCGCCAGGGGCTGCTGGGCTTCCCCTCGCCTCACGTCCAGGGAACTGGACTCGCTTGCCGATGGGGGTTCCTCGGGGACCTTTGGTTCTTGCGGCCGGAACTGGCCCCTTGGGGCCTCTTCTCGAACCTCAGGAGAGGCGAGAGTCCCGCTCTGGAGGTGCGAGGGAATGTAGGGATTGCGATGGCATTCAGGAAGGGGATTGGACCCCCCCTTTCGAGAGGAGGGGCCGACGGCGACGGGGGGCCCCTCGCGAGCGGCCTCTGGAGACTCAGGGTTCCGCTCGCCTGTGGACACGGGTATCCCAGGGAACCTCTGGGGGCGCCTAGAGGGAGTCCAGCCTCCGTTGCAGCGCCAGAGAGAAGGCAGGACGGCTCTCGAGTCGCTGCAGATCCCAAGGGCCCCGTCTCGCAAGGAGGGGGGGCCGGGGGACGCCCTCAGCGGTGTGGCGGGAAGCCCCGCTTTCTTGGCAGGTTGGCCCGGGGATCTCGGGGGACACCTGGAGTCGCCCGCAAGGAGTCAAGCCCCGTTCGGAGCCGGAACAGGTGCCGGGGCATGCTCTCCATGCCCTGCAAGGGAAAAGCGCCTCCTCCCTCTATGGGCGTGGCCTCACGGGGGTGTTCTCGACTTGCGGCGGTGCATTCTCGAGTTGCGGCGGGTACCCCGGCCCGTCTCCCCCGTTAGCCCCAGCGGGGTCGCCATGCCTCCTTTCGAGCGGACAGGGGCCCGAGCAGCCTCGGGATTCGCCAGGAGGCGCTGCAGCGCCCTGGGTCCGCGTCAGGCATGGAGCTAGGACCCTCTGGGGTCCCCGGAGGGGGGGAGGGGACAGGTATAACTGGCACCTGTGGGGTGGCCTCCAGGGAGTCGAGGGACTCAGCCTTTCTCTCCGGTCACAGCCAAGGGCAATCGGGCTTCCCCTCGAATGCAGGGGCGAAGGTCGTGCTTTTCCGCGCGGCGCAGGGGGAAGCGGGGGTGGCCTCTCTGAATCGGGGGCGTGGCGCCTCGGGGAGCCTCTCTTGTTGCCTCTGAGAAGTCCAGGCCTCCTTTGACATCGCCAGGGGCTGCTGGGCTTCCCCTCGCCTCACGTCCAGGGAACTGGACTCGCTTGCCGATGGGGGTTCCTCGGGGGACCTTTGGTCTTGCGGCCGGAACTGGCCCCTTGGGCCTCTTCTCGAACCTCAGGAGAGGCGAGAGTCCCGCTCTGGAGGTGCGAGGGAATGTAGGGATTGCGATGGCATTCAGGAAGGGGATTGGACCCCCCTTTCGAGAGGAGGGGGCCGACGGCGACGGGGGGCCCCTCGCGAGCGGCCTCTGGAGACTCAGTTTTTCCGCTCGCCTGTGGACACGGGTATCCCAGGGAACCTCTGGGGGCGCCTAGAGGGAGTCCAGCCTCCGGTTGCAGCGCCAGAGAGAAGGCAGGACGGCTCTCGCGTCGCTGCAGATCCCAAGGGCCCGGTCTCGCAAGGAGGGGGGCCCGGGGGACGCCCTCGCGGTGTGGCGGGAAGCCCCGCTTTCTTGGCAGGTTGGCCCGGGGATCTCGGGGGACACCTGGAGTCGCCCGCAAGGAGTCAAGCCCCGTTCGGTTCGAGCCGGAACAGGTGCCGGGGCATGCTCTCCATGCCCTGCAAGGGAAAAGCGCCTCCTCCCTCTATGGGCGTGGCCTCACGGGGGTGTTCTCGACTTGCGGCGGTGCTTTCTCGAGTTGCGGCGGGTACCCCGGCCCGTCTCCCCCGTTAGCCCAGCGGGGTCGCCATGCCTCCTTTCGAGCGGACAGGGGCCCGAGCAGCCTCGGGATTCGCCAGGAGGCGCTGCAGCGCCCTGGGTCCGCGTCAGGCATGGAGCTAGGACCCTCGGGGGTCCCCCGGAGGGGGGGAGGGGACAGGTATAACTGGCACCTGTGGGGTGGCCTCCAGGGAGTCGAGGGGACTCAGCCTTTCTCTCCGGTCACAGCCAAGGGCAATCGGGCTTCCCCTCGAATGCAGGGGCGAAGGTCGTGCTTTTCCGCGCGGCGCAGGGGGAAGCGGGGGTGGCCTCTCTGAATCGGGGGCGTGGCGCCTCGGGGAGCCTCTCTTGTTGCCTCTGAGAAGTCCAGGCCTCCTTTGACATCGCCAGGGGCTGCTGGGCTTCCCCTCGCCTCACGTCCAGGGAACTGGACTCGCTTGCCGATGGGGGTTCCTCGGGGACCTTTGGTCTTGCGGCCGGAACTGGCCCCTTGGGGCCTCTTCTCGAACCTCAGGAGAGGCGAGAGTCCCGCTCTGGAGGTGCGAGGGAATGTAGGGATTGCGATGGCATTCAGGAAGGGGATTGGACCCCCCTTTCGAGAGGAGGGGGCCGACGGCGACGGGGGGCCCCTCGCGAGCGGCCTCTGGAGACTCAGGGTTCCGCTCGCCTGTGGACACGGGTATCCCAGGGAACCTCTGGGGGCGCCTAGAGGGAGTCCAGCCTCCGTTGCAGCGCCAGAGAGAAGGCAGGACGGCTCTCGCGTCGCTGCAGATCCCAAGGGCCCCGTCTCGCAAGGAGGGGGGCCCGGGGGACGCCCTCGCGGTGTGGCGGGAAGCCCCGCTTTCTTGGCAGGTTGGCCCGGGGATCTCGGGGGACACCTGGAGTCGCCCGCAAGGAGTCAAGCCCCGTTCGGAGCCGGAACAGGTGCCGGGGCATGCTCTCCATGCCCGCAAGGGAAAAGCGCCTCCTCCCTCTATGGGCGTGGCCTCACGGGGGTGTTCTCGACTTGCGGCGGTGCATTCTCGAGTTGCGGCGGGTACCCCGGCCCGTCTCCCCCGTTAGCCCAGCGGGGTCGCCATGCCTCCTTTCGAGCGGACAGGGGCCCGAGCAGCCTCGGGATTCGCCAGGAGGCGCTGCAGCGCCCTGGGTCCGCGTCAGGCATGGAGCTAGGACCCTCGGGGGTCCCCGGAGGGGGGGAGGGGGGACAGGTATAACTGGCACCTGTGGGGTGGCCTCCAGGGAGTCGAGGGGACTCAGCCTTTCTCTCCGGTCACAGCCAAGGGCAATCGGGCTTCCCCTCGAATGCAGGGGCGAAGGTCGTGCTTTTCCGCGCGGCGCAGGGGGAAGCGGGGGTGGCCTCTCTGAATCGGGGGCGTGGCGCCTCGGGGAGCCTCTCTTGTTGCCTCTGAGAAGTCCAGGCCTCCTTTGACATCGCCAGGGGCTGCTGGGCTTCCCCTCGCCTCACGTCCAGGGAACTGGACTCGCTTGCCGATGGGGGTTCCTCGGGGACCTTTGGTCTTGCGGCCGGAACTGGCCCCTTGGGGCCTCTTCTCGAACCTCAGGAGAGGCGAGAGTCCCGCTCTGGAGGTGCGAGGGAATGTAGGGATTGCGATGGCATTCAGGAAGGGGATTGGACCCCCCTTTCGAGAGGAGGGGCCGACGGCGACGGGGGGCCCCTCGCGAGCGGCCTCTGGAGACTCAGGGTTCCGCTCGCCTGTGGACACGGGTATCCCAGGGAACCTCTGGGGGCGCCTAGAGGGAGTCCAGCCTCCGTTGCAGCGCCAGAGAGAAGGCAGGACGGCTCTCGCGTCGCTGCAGATCCCAAGGGCCCCGTCTCGCAAGGAGGGGGGCCCGGGGGACGCCCTCGCGGTGTGGCGGGAAGCCCCGCTTTCTTGGCAGGTTGGCCCGGGGATCTCGGGGGACACCTGGAGTCGCCCGCAAGGAGTCAAGCCCCGTTCGGAGCCGGAACAGGTGCCGGGGCATGCTCTCCATGCCCTGCAAGGGAAAAGCGCCTCCTCCCTCTATGGGCGTGGCCTCACGGGGGTGTTCTCGACTTGCGGCGGTGCATTCTCGAGTTGCGGCGGGTACCCCGGCCCGTCTCCCCCCCGTTAGCCCAGCGGGGTCGCCATGCCTCCTTTCGAGCGGACAGGGGCCCGAGCAGCCTCGGGATTCGCCAGGAGGCGCTGCAGCGCCCTGGGTCCGCGTCAGGCATGGAGCTAGGACCCTCGGGGGTCCCCGGAGGGGGGGAGGGGACAGGTATAACTGGCACCTGTGGGGTGGCCTCCAGGGAGTCGAGGGGACTCAGCCTTTCTCTCCGGTCACAGCCAAGGGCAATCGGGCTTCCCCTCGAATGCAGGGGCGAAGGTCGTGCTTTTCCGCGCGGCGCAGGGGGAAGCGGGGGTGGCCTCTCTGAATCGGGGGCGTGGCGCCTCGGGGAGCCTCTTTTGTTGCCTCTGAGAAGTCCAGGCCTCCTTTGACATCGCCAGGGGCTGCTGGGCTTCCCCTCGCCTCACGTCCAGGGAACTGGACTCGCTTGCCGATGGGGGTTCCTCGGGGACCTTTGGTCTTGCGGCCGGAACTGGCCCCTTGGGGCCTCTTCTCGAACCTCAGGAGAGGCGAGAGTCCCGCTCTGGAGGTGCGAGGGAATGTAGGGATTGCGATGGCATTCAGGAAGGGGATTGGACCCCCCCTTTCGAGAGGAGGGGCCGACGGCGACGGGGGGCCCCTCGCGAGCGGCCTCTGGAGACTCAGGGTTCCGCTCGCCTGTGGACACGGGTATCCCAGGGAACCTCTGGGGGCGCCTAGAGGGAGTCCAGCCTCCGTTGCAGCGCCAGAGAGAAGGCAGGACGGCTCTCGCGTCGCTGCAGATCCCAAGGGCCCCGTCTCGCAAGGAGGGGGGCCCGGGGGACGCCCTCGCGGTGTGGCGGGAAGCCCCGCTTTCTTGGCAGGTTGGCCCGGGGATCTCGGGGGACACCTGGAGTCGCCCGCAAGGAGTCAAGCCCCGTTCGGAGCCGGAACAGGTGCCGGGGCATGCTCTCCATGCCCTGCAAGGGAAAAGCGCCTCCTCCCTCTATGGGCGTGGCCTCACGGGGGTGTTCTCGACTTGCGGCGGTGCATTCTCGAGTTGCGGCGGGTACCCCGGCCCGTCTCCCCCGTTAGCCCAGCGGGGTCGCCATGCCTCCTTTCGAGCGGACAGGGGCCCGAGCAGCCTCGGGATTCGCCAGGAGGCGCTGCAGCGCCCTGGGTCCGCGTCAGGCATGGAGCTAGGACCCTCGGGGGTCCCCGGAGGGGGGGAGGGGACAGGTATAACTGGCACCTGTGGGGTGGCCTCCAGGGAGTCGAGGGGACTCCGCCTTTCTCTCCGGTCACAGCCAAGGGCAATCGGGCTTCCCCTCGAATGCAGGGGCGAAGGTCGTGCTTTTCCGCGCGGCGCAGGGGGAAGCGGGGGTGGCCTCTCTGAATCGGGGGCGTGGCGCCTCGGGGAGCCTCTCTTGTTGCCTCTGAGAAGTCCAGGCCTCCTTTGACATCGCCAGGGGCTGCTGGGCTTCCCCTCGCCTCACGTCCAGGGAACTGGACTCGCTTGCCGATGGGGTTCCCCGGGGACCTTTGGTCTTGCGGCCGGAACTGGCCCCTTGGGGCCTCTTCTCGAACCTCAGGAGAGGCGAGAGTCCCGCTCTGGAGGTGCGAGGGAATGTAGGGATTGCGATGGCATTCAGGAAGGGGATTGGACCCCCCTTTCGAGAGGAGGGGCCGACGGCGACGGGGGGCCCCTCGCGAGCGGCCTCTGGAGACTCAGGGTTCCGCTCGCCTGTGGACACGGGTATCCCAGGGAACCTCTGGGGGCGCCTAGAGGGAGTCCAGCCTCCGTTGCAGCGCCAGAGAGAAGGCAGGACGGCTCTCGCGTCGCTGCAGATCCCAAGGGCCCCGTCTCGCAAGGAGGGGGGCCCGGGGGGACGCCCTCGCGGTGTGGCGGGAAGCCCCGCTTTCTTGGCAGGTTGGCCCGGGGATCTCGGGGGACACCTGGAGTCGCCCGCAAGGAGTCAAGCCCCGTTCGGAGCCGGAACAGGTGCCGGGGCATGCTCTCCATGCCCTGCAAGGGAAAAGCGCCTCCTCCCTCTATGGGCGTGGCCTCACGGGGGTGTTCTCGACTTGCGGCGGTGCATTCTCGAGTTGCGGCGGGTACCCCGGCCCGTCTCCCCCGTTAGCCCAGCGGGGTCGCCATGCCTCCTTTCGAGCGGACAGGGGCCCGAGCAGCCTCGGGATTCGCCAGGAGGCGCTGCAGCGCCCTGGGTCCGCGTCAGGCATGGAGCTAGGACCCTCGGGGGTCCCCGGAGGGGGGGAGGGGACAGGTATAACTGGCACCTGTGGGGTGGCCTCCAGGGAGTCGAGGGGACTCAGCCTTTCTCTCCGGTCACAGCCAAGGGCAATCGGGCTTCCCCTCGAATGCAGGGGCGAAGGTCGTGCTTTTCCGCGCGGCGCAGGGGGAAGCGGGGGTGGCCTCTCTGAATCGGGGGCGTGGCGCCTCGGGGAGCCTCTCTTGTTGCCTCTGAGAAGTCCAGGCCTCCTTTGACATCGCCAGGGGCTGCTGGGCTTCCCCTCGCCTCACGTCCAGGGAACTGGACTCGCTTGCCGATGGGGTTCCCCAGGGACCTTTGGTCTTGCGGCCGGAACTGGCCCCTTGGGGCCTCTTCTCGAACCTCAGGAGAGGCGAGAGTCCCGCTCTGGAGGTGCGAGGGAATGTAGGGATTGCGATGGCATTCAGGAAGGGGATTGGACCCCCCTTTCGAGAGGAGGGGCCGACGGCGACGGGGGGCCCCTCGCGGTGTGGCGGGAAGCCCCGCTTTCTTGGCAGGTTGGCCCGGGGATCTCGGGGGACACCTGGAGTCGCCCGCAAGGAGTCAAGCCCCGTTCGGAGCCGGAACAGGTGCCGGGGCATGCTCTCCATGCCCTGCAAGGGAAAAGCGCCTCCTCCCTCTATGGGCGTGGCCTCACGGGGGTGTTCTCGACTTGCGGCGGTGCATTCTCGAGTTGCGGCGGGTACCCCGGCCCGTCTCCCCCGTTAGCCCAGCGGGGTCGCCATGCCTCCTTTCGAGCGGACAGGTGCCCGAGCAGCCTCGGGGATTCGCCAGGAGGCGCTGCAGCGCCCCCTGGGTCCGCGTCAGGCATGGAGCTAGGACCCTCGGGGGTCCCCGGAGGGGGGGAGGGGACAGGTATAACTGGCACCTGTGGGGTGGCCTCCAGGGAGTCGAGGGGACTCAGCCTTTCTCTCCGGTCACAGCCAAGGGCAATCGGGCTTCCCCTCGAATGCAGGGGCGAAGGTCGTGCTTTTCCGCGCGCCGCAGGGGGAAGCGGGGGTGGCCTCTCTGAATCGGGGGCGTGGCGCCTCGGGGAGCCTCTCTTGTTGCCTCTGAGAAGTCCAGGCCTCCTTTGACATCGCCAGGGGCTGCTGGGCTTCCCCCCTCGCCTCACGTCCAGGGAACTGGACTCGCTTGCCGATGGGGGTTCCTCGGGGACCTTTGGTCTTGCGGCCGGAACTGGCCCCTTGGGCCTCTTCTCTCGAACCTCAGGAGAGGCGAGAGTCCCGCTCTGGAGGTGCGAGGGAATGTAGGGATTGCGATGGCATTCAGGAAGGGGATTGGACCCCCCTTTTTCGAGAGGAGGGGCCGACGGCGACGGGGGGGGGCCCCTCGCGAGCGGCCTCTGGAGACTCAGGGTTCCGCTCGCCTGTGGACACGGGTATCCCAGGGAACCTCTGGGGGCGCCTAGAGGGAGTCCAGCCTCCGTTGCA
Organism: Okapia johnstoni; assembly: GCA_024291935.2. Taxonomy (NCBI): domain Eukaryota; kingdom Metazoa; phylum Chordata; class Mammalia; order Artiodactyla; family Giraffidae; genus Okapia; species Okapia johnstoni. The sequence continues at coordinate 2,914 of JAGTYA010001116.1, read as the reverse complement.
GCGCCAGAGAGAAGGCAGGACGGCTCTCGCGTCGCTGCAGAGATCCCAAGGGCCCCGTCTCGCAAGGAGGGGGGCCCGGGGGACGCCCTCGCGGTGTGGCGGGAAGCCCCCCCGCTTTCTTGGCAGGTTGGCCCGGGGATCTCGGGGGACACCTGGAGTCGCCCGCAAGGAGTCAAGCCCCGTTCGGAGCCGGAACAGGTGCCGGGGCATGCTCTCCATGCCCTGCAAGGGAAAAGCGCCTCCTCCCTCTATGGGCGTGGCCTCACGGGGGTGTTCTCGACTTGCGGCGGTGCATTCTCGAGTTGCGGCGGGTACCCCGGCCCGTCTCCCCCGTTAGCCCAGCGGGGTCGCCATGCCTCCTTTCGAGCGGACAGGGGCCCGAGCAGCCTCGGGATTCGCCAGGAGGCGCTGCAGCGCCCTGGGTCCGCGTCAGGCATGGAGCTAGGACCCGCGGGGGTCCCCGGAGGGGGGGAGGGGACAGGTATAACTGGCACCTGTGGGGTGGCCTCCAGGGAGTCGAGGGGACTCAGCCTTTCTCTCCGGTCACAGCCAAGGGCAATCGGGCTTCCCCTCGAATGCAGGGGCGAAGGTCGTGCTTTTCCGCGCGCCGCAGGGGGAAGCGGGGGTGGCCTCTCTGAATCGGGGGCGTGGCGCCTCGGGGAGCCTCTCTTGTTGCCTCTGAGAAGTCCAGGCCTCCTTTGACATCGCCAGGGGCTGCTGGGCTTCCCCTCGCCTCACGTCCAGGGAACTGGACTCGCTTGCCGATGGGGGTTCCTCGGGGACCTTTGGTCTTGCGGCCGGAACTGGCCCCTTGGGGCCTCTTCTCGAACCTCAGGAGAGGCGAGAGTCCCGCTCTGGAGGTGCGAGGGAATGTAGGGATTGCGATGGCATTCAGGAAGGGGATTGGACCCCCCTTTCGAGAGGAGGGGCCGACGGCGACGGGGGGCCCCTCGCGGTGTGGCGGGAAGCCCCGCTTTCTTGGCAGGTTGGCCCGGGGATCTCGGGGGACACCTGGAGTCGCCCGCAAGGAGTCAAGCCCCGTTCGGAGCCGGAACAGGTGCCGGGGCATGCTCTCCATGCCCTGCAAGGGAAAAGCGCCTCCTCCCTCTATGGGCGTGGCCTCACGGGGGTGTTCTCGACTTGCGGCGGTGCATTCTCGAGTTGCGGCGGGTACCCCCGGCCCGTCTCCCCCGTTAGCCCAGCGGGGTCGCCATGCCTCCTTTCGAGCGGACAGGGGCCCGAGCAGCCTCGGGATTCGCCAGGAGGCGCTGCAGCGCCCTGGGTCCGCGTCAGGCATGGAGCTAGGACCCTCGGGGGTCCCCCGGAGGGGGGGAGGGGACAGGTATAACTGGCACCTGTGGGGTGGCCTCCAGGGAGTCGAGGGGACTCAGCCTTTCTCTCCGGTCACACAGCCAAGGGCAATCGGGCTTCCCCTCGAATGCAGGGGCGAAGGTCGTGCTTTTCCGCGCGCGCGCAGGGGGGAAGCGGGGGTGGCCTCTCTGAATCGGGGGCGTGGCGCCTCGGGGAGCCTCTCTTGTTGCCTCTGAGAAGTCCAGGCCTCCTTTGACATCGCCAGGGGCTGCTGGGCTTCCCCTCGCCTCACGTCCAGGGAACTGGACTCGCTTGCCGATGGGGGTTCCTCGGGGGGGACCTTTGGTCTTTGCGGCCGGAACTGGCCCCTTGGGGCCTCTTCTCGAACCTCAGGAGAGGCGAGAGTCCCCCGCTCTGGAGGTGCGAGGGAATGTAGGGATTGCGATGGCATTCAGGAAGGGGATTGGACCCCCCTTTCGAGAGGAGGGGCCGACGGCGACGGGGGGCCCCTCGCGAGCGGCGGCCTCTGGAGACTCAGGGTTCCGCTCGCCTGTGGACACGGGTATCCCAGGGAACCTCTGGGGCGCGCCTAGAGGGAGTCCAGCCTCCGTTGCAGCGCCAGAGAGAAGGCAGGACGGCTCTCGCGTCGCTGCAGATCCCAAGGGCCCCGTCTCGCAAGGAGGGGGGCCCGGGGGACGCCCTCGCGCGGTGTGGCGGGAAGCCCCGCTTTCTTGGCAGGTTGGCCCGGGGATCTCGGGGGACACCTGGAGTCGCCCGCAAGGAGTCAAGCCCCGTTCGGAGCCGGAACAGGTGCCGGGGCATGCTCTCCATGCCCTGCAAGGGAAAAGCGCCTCCTCCCTCTATGGGCGTGGCCTCACGGGGGTGTTCTCGACTTGCGGCGGTGCATTCTCGAGTTGCGGCGGGTACCCCGGCCCGTCTCCCCCGTTAGCCCAGCGGGGTCGCCATGCCTCCTTTCGAGCGGACAGGGGCCCGAGCAGCCTCGGGATTCGCCAGGAGGCGCTGCAGCGCCCTGGGTCCGCGTCAGGCATGGAGCTAGGACCCTCGGGGGTCCCCGGAGGGGGGGAGGGGACAGGTATAACTGGCACCTGTGGGGGGTGGCCTCCAGGGAGTCGAGGGGACTCAGCCTTTCTCTCTCCGTCACACAGCCAAGGGCAATCGGGCTTCCCCTCGAATGCAGGGGCGAAGGTCGTGCTTTTCCCGCGCGGCGCAGGGGGAAGCGGGGGTGGCCTCTCTGAATCGGGGGCGTGGCGCCTCGGGGAGCCTCTCTTGTTGCCTCTGAGAAGTCCAGGCCTCCTTTGACATCGCCAGGGGCTGCTGGGCTTCCCCTCGCCTCACGTCCAGGGAACTGGACTCGCTTGCCGATGGGGGTTCCTCGGGGACCTTTGGTCTTGCGGCCGGAACTGGCCCCTTGGGGCCTCTTCTCTCGAACCTCAGGAGAGGCGAGAGTCCCGCTCTGGAGGTGCGAGGGAATGTAGGGATTGCGATGGCATTCAGGAAGGGGATTGGACCCCCCTTTCGAGAGGAGGGGCCGACGGCGACGGGGGGCCCCTCGCGAGCGGCCTCTGGAGACTCAGGGTTCCGC
>JAGTYA010001115.1:0-13887 GCA_024291935.2 Okapia johnstoni | reverse complement strand
GGAGGCTGGACTCCCTCTAGGCGCCCCCAGAGGTTTCCCTGGGATACCCGTGTCCACAGGCGAGCGGAACCCTGAGTCTCCAGAGGCCGCTCGCGAGGGGCCCCCCGTCGCCGTCGGCCCTCCTCTCGAAAGGGGGGTCCAATCCCCTTCCTGAATGCCATCGCAATCCCTACATTCCCTCGCACCTCCCAGAGCGGGACTCTCGCGCCTCTCCTGAGGTTCGAGAAGAGGCCCCAAGGGGCCAGTTCCGGCCGCAAGACCAAAGGTCCCCCGAGGAACCCCCATCGGCAAGCGAGTCCAGTTCCCTGGACGTGAGGCGAGGGGGGGAAGCCCAGCAGCCCCTGGCGATGTCAAAGGAGGCCTGGACTTCTCAGAGGCAACAAGAGAGGCTCCCCGAGGCGCCACGCCCCCGATTCAGAGAGGCCACCCCCGCTTCTTCCCCCTGCGCCGCGCGGAAAAAGCACGACCTTCGCCCCTGCATTCGAGGGGAAGCCCGATTGCCCTTGGCTGTGACCGGAGAGAAAGGCTGAGTCCCCTCGACTCCCTGGAGGCCACCCCACAGGTGCCAGTTATACCTGTCCCCCCCCCCCCCGGGGACCCCCGAGGGTCCTAGCTCCATGCCTGACGCGGACCCAGGGCGCTGCAGCGCCTCCTGGCGAATCCCGAGGCTGCTCGGGGCCCCTGTCCCGCTCGAAAGGAGGCATGGCGACCCCTGGGCTGGCTAACGGGGACGGGGGGAGACCGGGGTACGGGGTACCCGCCGCAACTCGAGAATGCACCGCCGCAAGTCGAGAACACACCCCCGTGAGGCCACGCCCATAGAGGGAGGAGAGCGCTTTTTTCCCTTGCAGGGCATGGAGAGCATGCCCCGGCACCTGTTCCGGCTCCGAACGGGGCTTGACTCCTTGCGGGCGGCGACTCCAGGTGTCCCCCGAGATCCCCGGGCCAACCTGCCAAGAAAGCGGGGCTTCCCCCACACCGCGCGAGGGCGTCCCCCGGGCCCCCCCTCCTTGCGAGACGGGGCCCTTGGGATCTGCAGCGACGCGAGAGCCGTCCTGCCTTCTCTCTGGCGCTGCAACGGAGGCTGGACTCCCTCTAGGCGCCCCCAGAGGTTCCCTGGGATACCCGTGTCCACAGGCGAGCGGAACCCTGAGTCTCCAGAGGCCGCTCGCGAGGGGCCCCCCCGTCGCCGTCGGCCCCCCTCCTCTCGAAAGGGGGGTCCAAATCCCCTTCCTGAATGCCATCGCAATCCCTACATTTCCCTCGCACCTCCAGAGCGGGAGCGGGACTCTCTCGCCTCTCCTGAGGTTCGAGAAGAAGAGGCCCCAAGGGGCCAGTTCCGGCCGCAAAGACCCAAAGGTCCCGAGAGAACCCCCATCGGCAAGCGAGTCCAGTTCCCTGGACGTGAGGCGAGGGGAAGCCCAGCAGCCCCTGGCGATGTCAAAGGAGGCCTGGACTTCTCAGAGGCAACAAGAGAGAGGCTCCCCGAGGCGCCACGCCCCCCCGATTCAGAGAGGCCACCCCCGCTTCCCCCCCTGCGCCGCGCGGAAAAAGCACGACCTTCGCCCCTGCATTCGAGGGGAAGCCCGATTGCCCTTGGCTGTGACCGGAGAGAGAAAGGCTGAGTCCCCTCGACTCCCTGGAGGCCACCCCCACAGGTGCCAGTTATACCCTCCCCTCCCCTCCCCCCCTCCGGGGACCCCCCCGAGGGTCCTAGCTCCATGCCTGACGCGGACCCAGGGCGCTGCAGCGCCCTCCTGGCGAATCCCGAGGCTGCTCGGGCCCCTGTCCGCCTCGAAAGGAGGCATGGCGACCCCGCTGGGCTAACGGGGGAGACGGGCCGGGGTACCCGCCGCAACTCGAGAGAATGCACCGCCGCCGCAAGTCGAGAACACCCCCCCCCGTGAGGCCACGCCCCCATAGAGGGAGGAGGCGCTTTTTTTCCCTTGCAGGGCATGGAGAGCATGCCCCGGCACCTGTTCCGGCTCCGAACGGGGCTTGACTCCTTGCGCGGGCGACTCCAGGTGTCCCCCGAGATCCCCGGGCCAACCTGCCAAGAAAGCGGGGGCTTCCCCCGCACACACACCGCGCGAGGGGCGTCCCCCGGGGGCCCCCCCTCCTTGCGAGACGGGGCCCTTGGGATCTGCAGCGACGCGAGAGCCGTCCTGCCTTCTCTCTGGCGCTGCAACGGAGGCTGGACTCCCTCTAGGCGGCGCCCCCAGAGGGGGTTCCCTGGGATACCCGTGTCCACAGGCGAGCGGAACCCTGAGTCTCCAGAGGCGCTCGCGAGGGGACCCCCCCCGCCGTCCGTCGCCCCCTCCTCTCGAAAGGGGGGGTCCAATCCCCCTTCCTGAATGCCATCGCAATCCCTACATTCCCTCGCGCACCTCCAGAGGGGGACTCGCCTCTCCTGAGGTTCGAGAAGAGAAGGCCCCAAGGGGCCAGTTCCGGCCGCAAGACAAGACCAGGTCCCCCGAGGAACCCCCATCGGCAAGCGAGTCCAGTTTCCCTGGACGTGAGCGAGGGGGAAGCCCAGCAGCCCCTGGCGATGTCAAAGGAGGCCTGGACTTCTCAGAGGCAACAAGAGAGGCTCCCCCGAGGCGCCACGCCCCCCCGATTCAGAGAGGCCACCCCCCCCCCCCCCCCCCTGCCCCGCGCGGCGCGGAAAAGCACGACCTTCTTCGCCCCCTGCATTCGAGGGGAAGCCCGATTGCCCTTGGCTGTGACCGGAGAGAAAGGCTGAGTCCCCTCGACTCCCCTGGAGGCCACCCCACAGGTGCCAGTTATACCTGTCCCCTCCCCCCCCCCCCTCCGGGGACCCCCGGGGGTCCTAGCTCCATGCCTGACGCGGACCCAGGGCGCTGCAGCGCCTCCTGGCGAATCCCGAGGCTGCTCGGGCCCCCTGTCCGCTCGAAAGGAGGCATGGCGACCCCGCTGGGCTAACGGGGGGAGACGGGCCGGGGTACCCGCCGCAACTCGAGAATGCACCGCCGCAAAGTCGAGAAACACCCCCGTGAGGGCCACGCCCATAGAGGGAGGAGGCGCTTTTCCCCCTTGCAGGGCATGGAGAGCATGCCCCCCGGCACCTGTTCCGGCTCCGAACGGGGCTTGACTCCTTGCGGGCGACTCCAGGTGTCCCCCCCGATCCCCGGGCCAACCTGCCAAGAAAGCGGGGCTTCCCGCCCACACCGCGAGGGCGTCCCCCCGGCCCCCCCCCCCCTTGCGAGACGGGGCCCTTGGGGGATGCAGCGACGCGCGAGAGCCGTCCTGCCTTCTCTCTGGCGCTGCAAACGGAGGCTGGACTCTCCCTCTAGGCGCCCCCAGAGGTTCCCTGGGATACCCCGTGTCCACAGGGCGAGCGGAACCCTGAGTCTCCAGAGGAGGCCGCTCGCGAGGGGCCCCCCGTCGCCGTCGGCCCCCCCTCTCGAAAGGGGGGTCCAATCCCCTTCCTGAAATGCCATCGCAATCCCTACATTCCCTCGCACCTCCAGAGCGGGACTCTCGCCCTCTCGCCTCTCCTGAGGTTCGAGAAGAAGAGGCCCCAAGGGGCCCAGTTCCGGCCGCAAGACCAAAGGTCCCCGAGGAACCCCCATCGGCAAGCGAGTCCAGTTCCCTGGACGTGAGGCGAGGGGAAGCCCAGCAGCCCCTGGCGATGTCAAAGGAGGCCTGGACTTCTCAGAGGCAACAAGAGAGGCTCCCCGAGGCGCCACGCCCCCGATTCAGAGAGGCCACCCCCGCTTCCCCCTGCGCCGCGCGGAAAAAGCACGACCTTCGCCCCTGCATTCGAGGGGAAGCCCGATTGCCCTTGGCTGTGACCGGAGAGAAAGGCTGAGTCCCCTCGACTCCCTGGAGGCCACCCCACAGGTGCCAGTTATACCTGTCCCCTCCCCCCCCCTCCGGGGACCCCCGAGGGTCCTAGCTCCATGCCTGACGCGGACCCAGGGCGCTGCAGCAGCAGCGCCTCCTGGCGAATCCCGAGGCTGCTCGGGCCCCTGTCCGCTCGAAAGGAGGCATGGCGACCCCGCTGGGCTAAACGGGGGAGACGGGCCGGGGTACCCCCGCCGCAACTCGAGAATGCACCGCCGCAAAGTCGAGAAACACCCCCCGTGAGGCCCACGCCCATAGAGGGAGGAGGCGCTTTTTCCCCTTGCAGGGCATGGAGAGCATGCCCCGGCACACCTGTTCCGGCTCTCCGAACGGGGCTTGACTCCTTGCGGGCGGGCGGGCGACTCCAGGTGTCCCCCCGAGATCCCCGGGCCCAACCTGCCAAGAAAGCGGGGCTTCCCGCCACACCGCGAGGGCGTCCCCCGGGGGGGCCCCCCTCCCCCCTCCTTGCGAGACGAGACGGGGCCCTTGGGATCTGCAGCGACGCGAGAGCCGCCGTCTGCCTTCTCTCTCTGGCGCTGCAACGGAGGCTGGACTCCCTCTAGGCGCCCCCAGAGGTTCCCTGGGATACCCGTGTCCACAGGCGAGCGGAACCCTGAGTCTCCAGAGGCCGCTCGCGAGGGGCCCCCCCCGTCGCCCCCCGTCGCCGTCGGCCCCCCCTCTCGAAAGGGGGGTCCAAATCCCCTTCCTGAATGCCATCGCAAATCCCTACATTTCCCTCGCACCTCCAGAGCGGGACTCTCTCGCCTCTCCTGAGGTTCGAGAGAGAGGCCCCAAGGGGCCAGTTCCGGGCCGCAAGACCAACCAAAGGTCCCCGAGGAACCCCCATCGGCAAGCGAGTCCAGTTCCCTGGACGTCTGCTCGGGCCCCTGTCCGCTCGAAAGGAGAGCATGGCGACCCCGCTGGGCTAACGGGGGAGACGGGCCGGGGCACCCCGCCGCAAACTCGAGAATGCCACCGCCGCAAGTCGAGAAACACCCCCGTGAGGCCACGCCCATAGAGGGAGGAGGCGCCCCCCTTGCAGGGCATGGAGAGCATGCCCCATGCACCTGTTCCGGCTCCGAACGGGGCTTGACTCCTTGCGGGGCGACTCCAGGTGTCCCCCCCGAGGAGAGGCCGGGGCCAACCTGCCAAGAAAGCGGGGCTTCCCGCGCCACACCCCGCAGGGCGTCCCCCCGGGCCCCCCTCCTTGCGAGACGGGGGCCCTTGGGATCTGCAGCGACTTCGAGAGCCGTCCCTGCCTTCTCTCTGGCGCTGCAACTCGAGGCTGGACTCCCTCTAGGCGCCCCCAGAGGTTCCCTGGGATACCCGTGTCCACAGGCGAGCGGAACCCTGAGGCTCTCCAGAGAGCCGCTCGCGAGGGCCCCCCCGTCGCCGTCGGCCCCCTCCCCTCGAAAGGGGGGTCCAATCCCCTTCCTGAATGCCCATCGCAATCCCTACATTCCCTCGCACCTCCAGAGCGGGACTCTCGCCTCTCCTGAGGGTTCGAGAAGAGGCCCCAAGGGCCAGTTCCGGCCGCAAGACCAAAGGTCCCCGAGGAACCCCCATCGGCAACCGAGTCCAGTTCCCTGGACTGAGGCGAGGGGAAAGCCAGCAGCCCCTGGCGATGTCAAAGGAGGCCTGGACTTCTCAGAGGCAACAAAGAGGCTCCCCCAGGCGCCACCCCCCCGATTCAGAGAGGCCACCCCCGCTCCTCCCCCTGCGCCGCGCGAAAAGCACGACCTTCGCCCCTGCATTCGAGGGAACGCCCATTGCCCTTGTCTGTGACCGGAGAGAAGAGCTGAGTCCCCTCGACTCCCTGGAGGCCACCCCACAGTGCCAGTTATACCTGTCCCCTCCCCCCCTCCGGGGACCCCCCGAGGTCCTAGCTCCATGCCTGACGGGGGGGACCCAGGGCGCTGCACTCGCCTCCTGGCAATCCCGAGGCTGCTACGGCCACCTGTCCGCTCGAAAGGAGGCATGGCGACCCCGCTGGCTAACGGGGGAACGGGCCGGTACCCGCCGCAACTCGAGAATGCACCGCCGCAAGTCGAGAACACCCCCGTGAGGCCACGCCCATAGAGGGGAGCGCTTTTCCCTTGCAGGGCATGGTGAGACATGCCCCGGCACCTACTCCGGCTCCGAACGCGGCTTGAACTCCTTGCCGGCACTCCAGTTGTCCCCCCGAGATCCCCGGCCCAAACCTGCCAAGAAAGCGGGGCTTCCCGCCACACCGCGAGGGCGTCCCCCGTGCGGCCCCCCTCCTTGCGAGAGGGGAACCCTTGGGATCTGCAGCGACCCGAGAGCCGTCCTGCCTTCTCTCTGGCAGCTGCAACGGAGGCTGGACTCCCTCTAGGCGCCCCCAGAGGTTCCCTGGGATACCCGTGTCCACCAGCGAGCGGAACCCTGAGTCTCCAGAGGCCGCGCGCGAGGGGGCCCCCCATCGCCTCGCGTCGTCGGAGCCCTCCTCTCGAAAGGGGGTCCAATCCCCTTCCTGAATGCCATCGCAATCCCCCTACATTCCCTCGCACCTCCCAGAGCGGGACTCTCGCCTCTCCTGAGGTTCGAGAAGAGGCCCCAAGGGGCCAGTTCCGGCCGCAAGACCAAAGGTAAAAAGAACCCCGAGGAACCCCCATCGCAAGCGAGTCCAGTTCCCTGGACGTGAGGCGAGGGGAAGCCCAGCAGCCCCTGGCGATGTCCAAGGAGGCCTGGACTTCTCAAGGCAACAAGAGAGGCTCCCCGAGGCGCCACGCCCCCGAGATTCAGAGAGGCCACCCCCCGCTTCCCCCTGCGCCGCGCGGAAAAGCACGACCTTCGCCCCTTGCATATTCGAGGGGAAGCCCGATTGCCCTTGGCTGTGACCGGCATAGAGAAAAGGCTGAGTCCCCTCGACTCCCTGGAGGCCACCCCACAGGTGCCAGTTATACCTTTCCCCTCCCCCCCTCCGGGGACCCCCGAGGGTCCTAGCTCCATGCCTGACGCGGACCCAGGGCGCTGCATAGCCCTCCTGGCGAATCCCGTAGGCTGAGCTCGGCCCCTGTCCAGCTCGGAAAGGAGGCATGGCGACCCCGCTGGGCTAACGGGGGAGACGGGCCGGGGTACCCGCCGCAACTCGAGAATTGCACCGCCGCAAGTCGAGAACACCCCCGTGAGGCCACTGCCCATAGAGGGAGGAGGCGCTTTTCCCCTTGCAGGGCATGGAGAGCATGCCCCGGCACCTGTTTCCGGCTCCGAACGGGGCTTGACTCCTTGCGGGCGACTCCAGGTGTCCCCCGAGAATCCCCGGGCCAACCTGCCAAGAAAAGCGGGGCTTCCCGCCACACCGCGAGGCGTCCCCCGGGCCCCCCTCCTTGCGAGACGGGGCCCTTGGGATCTGCAGCGACTCGAGAGCCGTCCTGCCTTCTCTCTGGCGCTGCAACGGAGGCTGGACTCCCTCTAGGCGCCCCCAGAGGTTCCCTGGGATACCCGTGTCCACAGGCGAGCGGAACCCTGAGTCTCCAGAGGCCGCTCGCGAGGGGGCCCCCGTCGCCGTCGGCCCCTCTCCTCTCGAAAGGGGGGTCCAATCCCCTTCCTGAATGCCATCGCAATCCCTACATTCCCTCGCACCTCCAGAGCGGGACTCTCGCCTCTCCTGAGGTTCGAGAAGAGAGGCCCCCAAGGGGGCCAGTTCCGGCCGCAAGACCAAAGGTCCCCGAGAAACCCCCATCGGCAAGCGAGTCCAGTTCCCTGGACGTGAGGCGAGGGGAAAGCCCAGCAGCCCCTGGCGATGTCAAAGGAGGCCTGGACTTCTCAGAGGCAACAAGAGAGGCTCCCCGAGGCGCCACGCCCCCGATTCAGAGAGGCCACCCCCGCTTCCCCCTGCGCCGCGCGGAAAAGCACGACCTTCGCCCCTGCATTCGAGGGGAAGCCCGATTGCCCTTGGCTGTGACCGGAGAGAAAGGCTGAGAGTCCCCTCGACTCCCTGGAGGCCACCCCCACAGTGCCAGTTATAACCTGTCCCCTCCCCCCCCTTCCGGGGACCCCCGAGGGTCCTAGCTCCATGCCTGACGCGCGACCAGGGGCGCTGCAGCGCGCCTCCTGGCGAATCCCGAGAGCTAGCTCTCGTCAGACTCTGGCCCCTGTCCGCTCGAAAGGAGGCATTGGCGAACACCCCGCTGGGCTAACGGGGAGAGACGGGCCGGGTTGCTACCCGCCAGCAAACTCGAGATATGCACCGCCGCAAGTCGAGAAACACCCCCGTGAGGCCAACGCCCATAGAGGGAGGAGGCGCGCTTTTCTTTTCCCTTGCAAGGGCATGGAGAGCATTGCCCCCGGCACCCCTGTTCCGGCTCCGAACGGGGCTTGACTCCTTGCGGGCGCACTCCAGGCAGTCCCCCGAGATCCCCGGGCCAACCTGCCAAGAAAAGCGGGGCTTATCCGCCACAACAAAATGAAAAACACAAGACCACGTAGAGGAGCGTCCCCCGGCCCCCCCTCCTTGCGAGACGGGGCCCTTGGGATCTGCAACAAGCGAAACGCGAGAGCCGTTCCTGCCTTCTCTCTGGCGCTGCCTGCAACGGAGGCTGGACTCCCCTCTAGGCGCCACCCAGAAGGTTCCCGTGGGATAACCCGTGTCCACAGGGCGAAGCGGAAACCCTGAGTCTCCAGAGGCCGCTCGCGAGCGGGGGCACCCCCGTCCGCCGCACGCACCCCCATCCTCTCGAAAGGGGGGTCCCAATCCCCAATCCTGAATGCCAATCCCTCAATCCCTACATTCCCCTCGCACCTCCAGAGCGGTGGACTCTCGCCTCTCCTGAGGGCGAGAAGAAGAGCGCCCCAAAGGGAGGCCCAGTTCCAGGCCGGCAAGCACGACCAAAGGTCCCCCGAGGAACCCCCACATCGGCAAGCGAGTCCAGTTCCCTGGACGTGAGGCGAGGGGAAGCCCAGCAGCCCCCTGGCGATGCGATCAAAGGCAGGCCCTAGAGACTTCTCAGAAGGCAACAAGAGAGGCTCCCCGAGGCGAGCCACGGCCCCCGATTCAGAGAGGCCACTCGCCCCGCTTCCCCCTGCCGCACCGCGCGGAAAAAGCACGACCTCGCGCCCCTGCATTACGAGGGGAACACCCGATTGCCCCCATTGCTGTGACCGGAGAGAAAGGCTGAGAGTCCCCTCGACTCCCTGGAGGGCCACCCCACAGGTGCCAGTTATCCACCTGTCCCGCTCCCCCCCCTCCGGCGGGGACCGCATTTCGGGTCCTATCTCCATGAGCTGACATGCCTCGGACCCGCGGACCCAGGGCGCCGCAGCAAGCTCCTCCTGGCGAAGGAGACCGAGGCTGCTCGTAGTAAGCCCCCTGTCGGCGCTCGAAAAGGAGAGGGGGCATGGCGACCCCCGCTGGGGCTCAACGGGGGAGAGACGGGCGAGGTGGTGACCACGCCGCAGACTCGCGCCGAATGCACGCGCCGCAAGTGTCGAAACACACCCCCGTGAGAGGCCACAGCCCGCTAGGCTGGGAGGGAGGCATGCGCTTTTCCCTTGCAGGGCATGGAGAGCATAGCCTCGGTCACCAGCCTGTTCCGGCGTCCTCCGAACGGGGCATGACGCTCCTTGCGGGCGACTACTGGCACACGTGTCTCCCACGCGAATGAGGGGACCCGGGCCCAAGACCAACCTGCCAAGAAAAGCGCGCTGGGTCCAAGCCACCACAACGCGGCCGGGGAGGCGTCACCCCCGGCGTCCCCCGCGCTCCACCAACTGCGGCGAGACGGGCACTCGGTGGATCTGAGACCGCAAGCGACTATCGAGAGCCCGTCCTGGCCTTCTCTCTCGGGGCCTGCAAGGGGGGACCGTAGGCTGGACTTCGGCCATCTAGATGGCACGAACCCCAGAGGTTCCCTTAGGATACCGGGGTTGGCTCTTGTCCACAAGGGGAGCGAGGGACCTGACAGTCTGCCATGAGCCAGCTTCCGCGAGGGGTATGCTCACCGTACACTCCCGTCGGACCCCGCCAGCTCCGGTAAGGGCGGCTCCATCAGTCCCGCGGCCCTTGAAAACAGCCATGGCCTGATTCGCCCGGGGCAAACATGTTCCCTACATTCCCCTCGCAACCTCCAGAGCGGATGACTCTCGGCGATCTCCTTCTGTAGGTCTGAAGAAGAGGCCCCAAGTGGGCCGAGTTCGGGCCGCCAAGACCAAAGGTCCCCGAGGAACCCCCATCTGGCACAAGCGAGTCCAGTTTTCCCTGGGACGTGGTCGGCGAGGGGAGAGCCCAGCAGCCCCTGGACGGGGCGTCAAATCCGATGTAGCTCCTGGACTGTCTCAGGAGGCAACAAGAGAAGAGGCTCCCCGAGGCGCCCACGTGCAACCGAACGATTCAGAGGCCACCCCCGCTTTTCCCCTGGGCGCCTCCCAGCCTGCCGTCGTGGGCTCTAAAAGCACCGACCTTCGCCCTGCGCCCTGGGCCAAGCAGAGCATTAGCGGGAAGCCCGAATTGCCCTCCAGGCTGTGACCGATTGCCCTTGAGGCCGCCGGAGGACCGGTCCGAGAAAATGGCTGAGGGACCCCGCCTCGACTCCCCTGGAGAGGCCCACCCCACAGGTGCCAGTTACTACCTACCTGTCCCCGTCCCCCCTCCGGGGACGTGCACCCCGAGGGTCCTAGGCTCCCATGCCTGACGACGGGGGACCCAGGGCGCCTGCAGCTGCCCCTGGCGAAATCCCCGAGGGCTGCTCGAAATCAGGTGGGGGGGCTCCCCCTGCGCCCGCGTCCAGCAAATGAAAGGAGGCCATGGCGACCCGCCGCTGGGAGCGTAACGGGAGACGGACGGCGGCTACGGGGCTACCCCCGGCCTGGCAACTACGAGAATGCACGCGCCAGCACCGCGAGTCGAGAACAAACCCCCGTGAGGCCACGCCCATAGAGGGAGGAGGCGCTTTTACTCCCTTGACAGGGCAGGAGATGGAGAGCATGGCCCCGGCACCTGTTCCGGCTCCGAACGGGGCTTTGACTCCTTGCGGGCGCGACTCCAGGTGTCCCCCCGAGATCCCCGGGGCCAACCTGCCAAGAAAGCTAGCGGGGCTTCCCCGCCGCACCGTGCGGATCGTCACAGGGACGTACCCCCCCCCGGGCCCCCCTCCTTCGCGAGACGGGCCCCTTGGGATATCATGCAGCGAACGCGAGAGCCACGTCCTGCCTTCTCTTCTCTACTGGCAGCAGTTAAACGGAGGCTGGACCTCCCTCCTAGGCGCCCCCAGAGGCTTCCCTGGGATACCCGTGGGGTCCACACAGGCGAACGGCTAACCCTGAGTCTCTCAAGAGCCGCCGCTCGCGAGGGGACCCCCCCCCGTCGCCGTCGTGCCCCTCCTCTCGAAAGGGGGGTCCAATCCCCCCTTCCTGAATCCATCGCAATCCCCTACATTCCCATCGCACCTCCAGCAGAGCGGCGAGGACTCTCGCCTCTCCTGAGGTTCGAGAAGGAGGCCCCTACATGGGGGGGGCCAGTTTCCGAGCCGGCCGCAAGACCAAAGGTCCCCGAGGGGTAACCCCTATCTATCATTGACAAGCGAGTCCAGTTTCCCTGGACGTGAGGGGCGAGGGGAAGCCAGCAGCCCAGCCCTTGGCGGCTCAAAGGAGGGCCCAATGGCCTTCTCAGAGCAGGGGGGGGAGAGGACGGCTCCCCGAGGCAAACAAGAGAGGCTCCCCGAGGCAGAGAGGGCCAACCCGATTCCGCCAGCGCCCCCGCGATTCAGAGAGGGGCCACCCCCCCGCTCCCCCTGCGCCCCGAGCCGCGCTTCAAATCACACAGACCTTCGCCCCGCAACCTCAGCATTCGAGGGAAGCCCCGATTGCCCTTGGCTGTGGGGACCGTTAGAGAAAGGCTGAGTCCCCCTCTCACGACTCCCTGGAGGAGGTACACCCCACAGGTTGGGCCAGTATATACCTGTCCCCCTCCCCCCACTCCGGGGACCCCCGAGGTTCCCTAGCTCCATGCCTGACGCAAAGGTGCGGACCCAGGGGCACATGCAGCGCCACCCAGCCTCCTGCGAATCCCCGAGGCTGCTCGGGTGGCCCTGTCCCGCTACGACATGGCAACCGCCTGGGCATAGCGAGGCCATGCGCGACTCCGAGGCCCAGTACTGGCCTCAAAGGGGAGGCACGGGCCCGGGGGTACCGCGCCTAGCAACTCGAGGAATGCACCGCGCCGCAAGTCGAGCATGCACCCAGCCCCGTGGGCGGAAACGCCCATAGAGGAGGGAGGAAGGCTTTTTTTCCCTTGCAGGGGCATGGAGAGCATGCGCCCCCGGACAACCTGTTCCGGCTCCGAACGGGGCTTGAACTCCTTGGGGGCGCATGGAGGCGAATAGCCCCAGGAGGGTCCCCCCGCGAACTCGCCCGGCCAACCTGCCAAGAAAGCCGGGCTTCTACGCCGTTCCAAACAAGCGAGGCTACCACCGCCCAGGGCGTCCCCCCCCCTCCACCTTGCGAGACGGGGCCCCTTGGGGCGGATCTGCAGCGAACTCGAGAGCCGTCCTGCCGCCTTCTCTCTGGCGCTGCAAACGGAGGCTGGACTGGACTCCCCTCTACAGCGCCCCCAAATGTGTTCCCTGGGATACCCGGTGTCCACAGGCGAGGGTGGAAACCCTGAGTCTCTCCAGAGGCCGCTCGCGCGAGGGGGCCCCCACCGTGTCGCCGTCGGCCCCCGTCCTCCTCACGAAAGGGGGGTCCCGAATCCAAAACCCCTTCCTGAATGGGGCAGTTGCCAATACCCTCGCAATCCCTACATTTCCCACAACGCACCTCCAGAGGGGACTTCCACATCTCCACTCACTCTCACTCGCCTCTCTCCTGAGGTTCGAGAAGAAGGCCCCAAAAGGGGCCAGTTCCGGCCGCCGCAAGACCAAAGGTCCCCGAGGTAGGAACCCCCATCGGCAAGCGAGTCCAGTTTCCCAGGACGTGAGGCGAGGGGAAGCCCAGCAGCCCCTGGCGATGTCAAAGGAGGCCCCTGGACTTCTCAGAGGCAACAAGAGGGCCACAACCCCCCGCTTCCCCCTGCGCCGCGCGAAAAGCACGACCTTCTCCCCCTGCATACGAGTGGAAGTCCCGATTGCCCCTTTGCTGTGACCAGGAGAAAAAGCTTGAGTCCCCCTCGACTTCCCTGTAGGCGCACCCAGCAGGTGCCAGTTATACCTGTCCCCTTCCCCTTCCTCGCCCCTCCGTGGACCATCCGAGGTTCCTGGCTCCATGTCTGGACGCTACCGGTGGACTAACGGGGGAGCGGGCCGGTGGTACCGCCGCACAACTCGAGTCTCGCCTCGCTAAGCGAAACACTCCGTGAGGCCCGCCCATAGGGGAGGCCGCTTTTCCCTTGCAGGGCATGGACCGAAGAGCATGCGGGCACCTCTGTCTCGGCTCCTCACAACGGGCTTGGAGCCCTTGCGGGCAGACTCCCCCTCCGGGGACAATTCCTGGCACAAGAAAGCGGGGCTTTCACAACCGCTTCCCCGCCCCGCTCCTTGCGACGGGTCCCTTGGATCTGCCAGGAATACAGGTGCTGTGTAGCTCTCCTCAAGTCGAATTCCCGAGGCTTCTGAGAATGCCCATGTCAAATCCGACAAGGCGGCATGGCGACCTCCCTGCTGGGCTAACGGGGGAGACGGCCGGGTGGGTGTTAACCGCCGCAACTCGACAATCGCACCGCCAGGCAGTCGAGAACACCCCCGTGAGCCACGCCCATAGAGGGAGGAGGCGGCATTTCCTTGCAGGGCATGGAGAGCATGCCCCGGCACCTGTTCCGGCGACCGATACGGGGCTTGAATCCTTTGCGGGCGACTCCAGGTGTACCGAGATCCCAGGGCCAACTGCCGAGAAAGCGGGGTTCCCGCCAAACCGCGGAGGGGGCAGTCCCCCGGGCCCCCCTCCTTGCGAGACGGGTGCCCTTGGGTCCTGCAGCGCACGCAGAGAACACCGTTCCTGACTCTTTCCTCTCTGGCGCGCAACGGAGGCTGGACTTTCCCTCTAGCCGCCCCAGAGGTTCCCTGGATTCCC
>JAGTYA010001114.1:0-13895 GCA_024291935.2 Okapia johnstoni | reverse complement strand
CCCGCCACACCGCGAGGGCGTCCCCCGGGCCCCCCTCCTTGCGAGACGGGGGCCCTTGTGGATCTGCAGCGACTCGAGAGCCGTCCTGCCTTCTCTCTGGCGCTTGCAACACGGAGGCTGGACTCCCTCCTAGGCGCCCCCCAGAGGTTCCCTGGGATACCCGTGTCCACCCCCGACGTTCCCCCAGTGTCACGTGAGCGGAAACCTGAGTCTCCAGAGGCCGCTCGCGAGGGGCCCCCCGTCGCCGTCGGCCCTTCCTCCTCGAAAGGGGGGGTCCAATCCCCTTCCTGAATGCCATCGCAATCCCTACATTCCCTCGCACCTCCAGAGCGGGACTCTCGGCCTCTCCTGAGGTTCGAGAGCAGAGGCCCCCAAGGGGCTTCAGTATCCGGCACGAGCAAGACCAAAGGTCCCCCGCCAGGAACCCCCATCGGCAGTGACAGCGAGTTCCAGTTCCCTGGACGTGAGGCGAGGGGAAGGCCCAAGCAGCCCCTGGCGATGTCAAAGGAGGCCTGGACTTCTCAGAGGCGAACAAGAGAGGCTCCCCGAGGCGCCACGCCCCCGATTCAGAGAGGCCACCCCCCCTCGCTTCCCCCACCGAGCGCCGCGCGGGCAAAAGACCGCCGCAAGTCGAGAACACCACCCCGTGAGGCCACGCCCATAGAGGGAGGAGGCGCTTTTCCCTTGCAGGGCATGGAGAGCATGCCCCGGCACCTGTTTCCGGCTCCCGAACGGGGCTTGACTCCTTGCGGGCGACTCCAGGTGTCCCCCCGAGATCCCCCGGGGCCAACCTGCCAAGAAAGCGGGGCTTCCCGCCACCGCAAGGCGAGAACACCCCCGTGAGGCCACGCCCATAGAGGGAGGAGGCGCTTTTCCCTTGCAGGGCATGGAGAGCATGCCCCGGCACCCTGTTTCCGGCTCCGAACGGGGCTTGACTCCTTGCGGGCGACTCCAGGTGTCCCCCGAGATCCCCGGGCCAACCTGCCAAGAAAGCGGGGCTTCCCGCCACACCGCGAGGGCGTCCCCCGGGCCCCCCTCCTTGCGAGACGGGGCCCTTGGGATCTGCAGCGACGCGAGAGCCGTCCTGCCTTCTCTCTGGCGCTGCAACGGAGGCTGGACTCCCTCTAGGCGCCCCCAGAGGTTCCCTGGGATACCCGTGTCCACAGGCGAGCGGAACCCTGAGTCTCCAGAGGCCGCTCGCGAGGGGCCCCCCGTCGCCGTCGGCCCCTCCTCTCGAAAGGGGGGTCCAATCCCCTTCCTGAATGCCATCGCAATCCCTACATTCCCTCGCACCTCCAGAGCGGGACTCTCGCCTCTCCTGAGGTTCGAGAAGAGGCCCCAAGGGGCCAGTTCCGGCCGCAAGACCAAAGGTCCCCGAGGAACCCCCATCGGCAAGCGAGTCCAGTTCCCTGGACGTGAGGCGAGGGGAAGCCCAGCAGCCCCTGGCGATGTCAAAGGAGGCCTGGACTTCTCAGAGGCAACAAGAGAGGCTCCCCGAGGCGCCACGCCCCCGATTCAGAGAGGCCACCCCCGCTTCCCCCTGCGCCGCGCGGAAAAGCACGACCTTCGCCCCTGCATTCGAGGGGAAGACCGATTGCCCTTGGCTGTGACCGGAGAGAAAGGCTGAGTCCCCTCGACTCCCTGGAGGCCACCCCACAGGTGCCAGTTATACCTGTCCCCTCCCCCCCTCCGGGGACCCCCGAGGGTCCTAGCTCCATGCCTGACGCGGACCCAGGGCGCTGCAGCGCCTCCTGGCGAATCCCGAGGCTGCTCGGGCCCCTGTCCGCTCGAAAGGAGGCATGGCGACCCCGCTGGGCTAACGGGGGAGACGGGCCGGGGTACCCGCCGCAACTCGAGAATGCACCGCCGCAAGTCGAGAACACCCCCGTGAGGCCACGCCCATAGAGGGAGGAGGCGCTTTTCCCTTGCAGGGCATGGAGAGAGCATGCCCCGGCACCTGTTCCGGCTCCGAACGGGGCTTGACTCCTTGCGGGCGACTCCAGGTGTCCCCCGAGATCCCCGGGCCAACCTGCCAAGAAAGCGGGGCTTCCCGCCACACCGCGAGGGCGTCCCCCGGGCCCCCCCTCCTTGCGAGACGGGGCCCTTGGGATCTGCAGCGACGCGAGAGCCGTCCTGCCTTCTCTCTGGCGCTGCAACGGAGGCTGGACTCCCTCTAGGCGCCCCCAGAGGTTCCCTGGGATACCCGTGTCCACAGGCGAGCGGAACCCTGAGTCTCCAGAGGCCGCTCGCGAGGGGCCCCCCGTCGCCGTCGGCCCCTCCTCTCGAAAGGGGGGTCCAATCCCCTTCCTGAATGCCATCGCAATCCCTACATTCCCTCGCACCTCCAGAGCGGGACTCTCGCCTCTCCTGAGGTTCGAGAAGAGGCCCCAAGGGGCCAGTTCCGGCCGCAAGACCAAAGGTCCCCGAGGAACCCCCATCGGCAAGCGAGTCCAGTTCCCTGGACGTGAGGCGAGGGGAAGCCCAGCAGCCCCTGGCGATGTCAAAGGAGGCCTGGACTTCTCAGAGGCAACAAGAGAGGCTCCCCGAGGCGCCACGCCCCCGATTCAGAGAGGCCACCCCCGCTTCCCCCTGCGCCGCGCGGAAAAGCACGACCTTCGCCCCTGCATTCGAGGGGAAGCCCGATTGCCCTTGGCTGTGACCGGAGAGAAAGGCTGAGTCCCCTCGACTCCCTGGAGGCCACCCCACAGGTGCCAGTTATACCTGTCCCCTCCCCCCCTCCGGGGACCCCCGAGGGTCCTAGCTCCATGCCTGACGCGGACCCAGGGCGCTGCAGCGCCTCCTGGCGAATCCCGAGGCTGCTCGGGCCCCTGTCCGCTCGAAAGGAGGCATGGCGACCCCGCTGGGCTAACGGGGGAGACGGGCCGGGGTACCCGCCGCAACTCGAGAATGCACCGCCGCAAGTCGAGAACACCCCCGTGAGGCCCACGCCCATAGAGGGAGGAGGCGCTTTTCCCTTGCAGGGCATGGAGAGCATGCCCCGGCACCTGTTCCGGCTCCGAACGGGGCTTGACTCCTTGCGGGCGACTCCAGGTGTCCCCCGAGATCCCCGGGCCAACCTGCCAAGAAAGCGGGGCTTCCCGCCACACCGCGAGGGCGTCCCCCGGGCCCCCCTCCTTGCGAGACGGGGCCCTTGGGATCTGCAGCGACGCGAGAGCCGTCCTGCCTTCTCTCTGGCGCTGCAACGGAGGCTGGACTCCCTCTAGGCGCCCCCAGAGGTTCCCTGGGATACCCGTGTCCACAGGCGAGCGGAACCCTGAGTCTCCAGAGGCCGCTCGCGAGGGGCCCCCCGTCGCCGTCGGCCCCTCCTCTCGAAAGGGGGGTCCAATCCCCTTCCTGAATGCCATCGCAATCCCTACATTCCCTCGCACCTCCAGAGCGGGACTCTCGCCTCTCCTGAGGTTCGAGAAGAGGCCCCAAGGGGCCAGTTCCGGCCGCAAGACCAAAGGTCCCCGAGGAACCCCCATCGGCAAGCGAGTCCAGTTCCCTGGACGTGAGGCGAGGGGAAGCCCAGCAGCCCCTGGCGATGTCAAAGGAGGCCTGGACTTCTCAGAGGCAACAAGAGAGGCTCCCCGAGGCGCCACGCCCCCGATTCAGAGAGGCCACCCCCGCTTCCCCCTGCGCCGCGCGGAAAAGCACGACCTTCGCCCCTGCATTCGAGGGGAAGCCCGATTGCCCTTGGCTGTGACCGGAGAGAAAGGCTGAGTCCCCTCGACTCCCTGGAGGCCACCCCACAGGTGCCAGTTATACCTGTCCCCTCCCCCCCTCCGGGGACCCCCGAGGGTCCTAGCTCCATGCCTGACGCGGACCCAGGGCGCTGCAGCGCCTCCTGGCGAATCCCGAGGCTGCTCGGGCCACTGTCCGCTCGAAAGGAGGCATGGCGACCCCGCTGGGCTAACGGGGGAGACGGGCCGGGGTACCCGCCGCAACTCGAGAATGCACCGCCGCAAGTCGAGAACACCCCCGTGAGGCCACGCCCATAGAGGGAGGAGGCGCTTTTCCCTTGCAGGGCATGGAGAGCATGCCCCGGCACCTGTTCCGGCTCCGAACGGGGCTTGACTCCTTGCGGGCGACTCCAGGTGTCCCCCGAGATCCCCGGGCCCACCTGCCAAGAAAGCGGGGCTTCCCGCCACACCGCGAGGGCGTCCCCCGGGCCCCCCTCCTTGCGAGACGGGGCCCTTGGGATCTGCAGCGACGCGAGAGCCGTCCTGCCTTCTCTCTGGCGCTGCAACGGAGGCTGGACTCCCTCTAGGCGCCCCCAGAGGTTCCCTGGGATACCCGTGTCCACAGGCGAGCGGAACCCTGAGTCTCCAGAGGCCGCTCGCGAGGGGCCCCCCCGTCGCCGTCGGCCCCTCCTCTCGAAAGGGGGGTCCAATCCCCTTCCTGAATGCCATCGCAATCCCTACATTCCCTCGCACCTCCAGAGCGGGACTCTCGCCTCTCCTGAGGTTCGAGAAGAGGCCCCAAGGGGCCAGTTCCGGCCGCAAGACCAAAGGTCCCCGAGGAACCCCCATCGGCAAGCGAGTCCAGTTCCCTGGACGTGAGGCGAGGGGAAGCCCAGCAGCCCCTGGCGATGTCAAAGGACGCCTGGACTTCTCAGAGGCAACAAGAGAAGCTCCCCGAGGCGCCACGCCCCCGATTCAGAGAGGCCACCCCCGCTTCCCCCTGCGCCGCAAGGAAAAGCACGACCTTCGCCCCTGCATTCGAGGGGAAGCCCGATTGCCCTTGACTGTGACCGGAGAGAAAGGCTGAGTCCCCTCGACTCCCTGGAGGCCACCCCACAGGTGCCAGTTATACCTGTCCCCTCCCCCCCTCCGGGGACCCCCGAGGGTCCTAGCTCCATGCCTGACGCGGACCCAGGGCGCTGCAGCGCCTCCTGGCGAATCCCGAGGCTGCTCGGGCCCCTGTCCGCTCGAAAGGAGGCATGGCGACCCCGCTGGGCTAACGGGGGAGACGGGCCGGGGTACCCGCCGCAACTCGAGAATGCACCGCCGCAAGTCGAGAACACCCCCGTGAGGCCACGCCCATAGAGGGAGGAGGCGCTTTTCCCTTGCAGGGCATGGAGAGCATGCCCCGGCACCTGTTCCGGCTCCGAACGGGGCTTGACTCCTTTCGGGCGACTCCAGGTGTCCCCCGAGATCCCCGGGCCAACCTGCCAAGAAAGCGGGGCTTCCCGCCACACCGCGAGGGCGTGCCCCGGGCCCCCCCTCCTTGCGAGACGGGGCCCTTGGGATCTGCAGCGACGCGAGAGCCGTCCTGCCTTCTCTCTGGCGCTGCAACGGAGGCTGGACTCCCTCTAGGCGCCCCCAGAGGTTCCCTGGGATACCCGTGTCCACAGGCGAGCGGAACCCTGAGTCTCCAGAGGCCGCTCGCGAGGGGCCCCCCGTCGCCGTCGGCCCCTCCTCTCGAAAGGGGGGTCCAATCCCCTTCCTGAATGCCATCGCAATCCCTACATTCCCTCGCACCTCCAGAGCGGGACTCTCGCCTCTCCTGAGGTTCGAGAAGAGGCCCCAAGGGGCCAGTTCCGGCCGCAAGACCAAAGGTCCCCGAGGAACCCCCATCGGCAAGCGAGTCCAGTTCCCTGGACGTGAGGCGAGGGGAAGCCCAGCAGCCCCTGGCGATGTCAAAGGAGGCCTGGACTTCTCAGAGGCAACAAGAGAGGCTCCCCGAGGCGCCACGCCCCCGATTCAGAGAGGCCACCCCCGCTTCCCCCTGCGCCGCAAGGAAAAGCACGACCTTCGCCCCTGCATTCGAGGGGAAGCCCGATTGCCCTTGACTGTGACCGGAGAGAAAGGCTGAGTCCCCTCGACTCCCTGGAGGCCACCCCACAGGTGCCAGTTATACCTGTCCCCTCCCCCCCTCCGGGGACCCCCGAGGGTCCTAGCTCCATGCCTGACGCGGACCCAGGGCGCTGCAGCGCCTCCTGGCGAATCCCGAGGCTGCTCGGGCCCCTGTCCGCTCGAAAGGAGGCATGGCGACCCCGCTGGGCTAACGGGGGAGACGGGCCGGGGTACCCGCCGCAACTCGAGAATGCACCGCCGCAAGGCGAGAACACCCCCGTGAGGCCACGCCCATAGAGGGAGGAGGCGCTTTTCCCTTGCAGGGCATGGAGAGCATGCCCCGGCACCTGTTCCGGCTCCGAACGGGGCTTGACTCCTTTCGGGCGACTCCAGGTGTCCCCCGAGATCCCCGGGCCAACCTGCCAAGAAAGCGGGGCTTCCCGCCACACCGCGAGGGCGTGCCCCGGGCCCCCCTCCTTGCGAGACGGGGCCCTTGGGATCTGCAGCGACGCGAGAGCCGTCCTGCCTTCTCTCTGGCGCTGCAACGGAGGCTGGACTCCCTCTAGGCGCCCCCAGAGGTTCCCTGGGATACCCGTGTCCACAGGCGAGCGGAACCCTGAGTCTCCAGAGGCCGCTCGCTCGCGAGGGGCCCCCCGTCGCCGTCGGCCCCTCCTCTCGAAAGGGGGGTCCAATCCCCTTCCTGAATGCCATCGCAATCCCTACATTCCCTCGCACCTCCAGAGCGGGACTCTCGCCTCTCCTGAGGTTCGAGAAGAGGCCCCAAGGGGCCAGTTCCGGCCGCAAGACCAAAGGTCCCCGAGGAACCCCCATCGGCAAGCGAGTCCAGTTCCCTGGACGTGAGGCGAGGGGAAGCCCAGCAGCCCCTGGCGATGTCAAAGGAGGCCTGGACTTCTCAGAGGCAACAAGAGAGGCTCCCCGAGGCGCCACGCCCCCGATTCAGAGAGGCCACCCCCGCTTCCCCCTGCGCCGCGCGGAAAAGCACGACCTTCGCCCCTGCATTCGAGGGGAAGCCCGATTGCCCTTGGCTGTGACCGGAGAGAAAGGCTGAGTCCCCTCGACTCCCTGGAGGCCACCCCACAGGTGCCAGTTATACCTGTCCCCTCCCCCCCTCCGGGGACCCCCGAGGGTCCTAGCTCCATGCCTGACGCGGACCCAGGGCGCTGCAGCGCCTCCTGGCGAATCCCGAGGCTGCTCGGGCCCCTGTCCGCTCGAAAGGAGGCATGGCGACCCCGCTGGGCTAACGGGGGAGACGGGCCGGGGTACCCGCCGCAACTCGAGAATGCACCGCCGCAAGTCGAGAACACCCCCGTGAGGCCACGCCCATAGAGGGAGGAGGCGCTTTTCCCTTGCAGGGCATGGAGAGCATGCCCCGGCACCTGTTCCGGCTCCGAACGGGGCTTGACTCCTTGCGGGCGACTCCAGGTGTCCCCCGAGATCCCCGGGCCAACCTGCCAAGAAAGCGGGGCTTCCCGCCACACCGCGAGGGCGTCCCCCGGGCCCCCCTCCTTGCGAGACGGGGCCCTTGGGATCTGCAGCGACGCGAGAGCCGTCCTGCCTTCTCTCTGGCGCTGCAACGGAGGCTGGACTCCCTCTAGGCGCCCCCAGAGGTTCCCTGGGATACCCGTGTCCACAGGCGAGCGGAACCCTGAGTCTCCAGAGGCCGCTCGCGAGGGGCCCCCCGTCGCCGTCGGCCCCTCCTCTCGAAAGGGGGGTCCAATCCCCTTCCTGAATGCCATCGCAATCCCTACATTCCCTCGCACCTCCAGAGCGGGACTCTCGCCTCTCCTGAGGTTCGAGAAGAGGCCCCAAGGGGCCAGTTCCGGCCGCAAGACCAAAGGTCCCCGAGGAACCCCCATCGGCAAGCGAGTCCAGTTCCCTGGACGTGAGGCGAGGGGAAGCCCAGCAGCCCCTGGCGATGTCAAAGGACGCCTGGACTTCTCAGAGGCAACAAGAGAGGCTCCCCGAGGCGCCACGCCCCCGATTCAGAGAGGCCACCCCCGCTTCCCCCTGCGCCGCAAGGAAAAGCACGACCTTCGCCCCTGCATTCGAGGGGAAGCCCGATTGCCCTTGACTGTGACCGGAGAGAAAGGCTGAGTCCCCTCGACTCCCTGGAGGCCACCCCACAGGCCAGTTATACCTGTCCCCTCCCCCCCTCCGGGGACCCCCGAGGGTCCTAGCTCCATGCCTGACGCGGACCCAGGGCGCTGCAGCGCCTCCTGGCGAATCCCGAGGCTGCTCGGGCCCCTGTCCGCTCGAAAGGAGGCATGGCGACCCCGCTGGGCTAACGGGGGAGACGGGCCGGGGTACCCGCCGCAACTCGAGAATGCACCGCCGCAAGGCGAGAACACCCCCGTGAGGCCACGCCCATAGAGGGAGGAGGCGCTTTTCCCTTGCAGGGCATGGAGAGCATGCCCCGGCACCTGTTCCGGCTCCGAACGGGGCTTGACTCCTTGCGGGCGACTCCAGGTGTCCCCCGAGATCCCCGGGCCAACCTGCCAAGAAAGCGGGGCTTCCCGCCACACCGCGAGGGCGTCCCCCGGGCCCCCCTCCTTGCGAGACGGGGCCCTTGGGATCTGCAGCGACGCGAGAGCCGTCCTGCCTTCTCTCTGGCGCTGCAACGGAGGGACTCCCTCTAGGCGCCCCCAGAGGTTCCCTGGGATACCCGTGTCCACAGGCGAGCGGAACCCTGAGTCTCCAGAGGCCGCTCGCGAGGGGCCCCCCGTCGCCGTCGGCCCCTCCTCTCGAAAGGGGGGTCCAATCCCCTTCCTGAATGCCATCGCAATCCCTACATTCCCTCGCACCTCCAGAGCGGGACTCTCGCCTCTCCTGAGGTTCGAGAAGAGGCCCCAAGGGGCCAGTTCCGGCCGCAAGACCAAAGGTCCCCGAGGAACCCCCATCGGCAAGCGAGTCCAGTTCCCTGGACGTGAGGCGAGGGGAAGCCCAGCAGCCCCTGGCGATGTCAAAGGAGGCCTGGACTTCTCAGAGGCAACAAGAGAGGCTCCCCGAGGCGCCACGCCCCCGATTCAGAGAGGCCACCCCCGCTTCCCCCTGCGCCGCGCGGAAAAGCACGACCTTCGCCCCTGCATTCGAGGGGAAGCCCGATTGCCCTTGGCTGTGACCGGAGAGAAAGGCTGAGTCCCCTCGACTCCCTGGAGGCCACCCCACAGGTGCCAGTTATACCTGTCC
This sequence comes from Okapia johnstoni, assembly GCA_024291935.2. Lineage (NCBI taxonomy): Eukaryota > Metazoa > Chordata > Mammalia > Artiodactyla > Giraffidae > Okapia > Okapia johnstoni. Next base: position 4,890 of record JAGTYA010001114.1, on the reverse strand, counting down.
CCTCCCCCCCTCCGGGGACCCCCGAGGGTCCTAGCTCCATGCCTGACGCGGACCCAGGGCGCTGCAGCGCCTCCTGGCGAATCCCGAGGCTGCTCGGGCCCCTGTCCGCTCGAAAGGAGGCATGGCGACCCCGCTGGGCTAACGGGGGAGACGGGCCGGGGTACCCGCCGCAACTCGAGAATGCACCGCCGCAAGTCGAGAACACCCCCGTGAGGCCACGCCCATAGAGGGAGGAGGCGCTTTTCCCTTGCAGGGCATGGAGAGCATGCCCCGGCACCTGTTCCGGCTCCGAACGGGGCTTGACTCCTTGCGGGCGACTCCAGGTGTCCCCCGAGATCCCCGGGCCAACCTGCCAAGAAAGCGGGGCTTCCCGCCACACCGCGAGGGCGTCCCCCGGGCCCCCCTCCTTGCGAGACGGGGCCCTTGGGATCTGCAGCGACGCGAGAGCCGTCCTGCCTTCTCTCTGGCGCTGCAACGGAGGCTGGACTCCCTCTAGGCGCCCCCAGAGGTTCCCTGGGATACCCGTGTCCACAGGCGAGCGGAACCCTGAGTCTCCAGAGGCCGCTCGCGAGGGGCCCCCCGTCGCCGTCGGCCCCTCCTCTCGAAAGGGGGGTCCAATCCCCTTCCTGAATGCCATCGCAATCCCTACATTCCCTCGCACCTCCAGAGCGGGACTCTCGCCTCTCCTGAGGTTCGAGAAGAGGCCCCAAGGGGCCAGTTCCGGCCGCAAGACCAAAGGTCCCCGAGGAACCCCCATCGGCAAGCGAGTCCAGTTCCCTGGACGTGAGGCGAGGGGAAGCCCAGCAGCCCCTGGCGATGTCAAAGGAGGCCTGGACTTCTCAGAGGCAACAAGAGAGGCTCCCCGAGGCGCCACGCCCCCGATTCAGAGAGGCCACCCCCGCTTCCCCCTGCGCCGCGCGGAAAAGCACGACCTTCGCCCCTGCATTCGAGGGGAAGCCCGATTGCCCTTGGCTGTGACCGGAGAGAAAGGCTGAGTCCCCTCGACTCCCTGGAGGCCACCCCACAGGTGCCAGTTATACCTGTCCCCTCCCCCCCTCCGGGGACCCCCGAGGGTCCTAGCTCCATGCCTGACGCGGACCCAGGGCGCTGCAGCGCCTCCTGGCGAATCCCGAGGCTGCTCGGGCCCCTGTCCGCTCGAAAGGAGGCATGGCGACCCCGCTGGGCTAACGGGGGAGACGGGCCGGGGTACCCGCCGCAACTCGAGAATGCACCGCCGCAAGTCGAGAACACCCCCGTGAGGCCACGCCCATAGAGGGAGGAGGCGCTTTTCCCTTGCAGGGCATGGAGAGCATGCCCCGGCACCTGTTCCGGCTCCGAACGGGGCTTGACTCCTTGCGGGCGACTCCAGGTGTCCCCCGAGATCCCCGGGCCAACCTGCCAAGAAAGCGGGGCTTCCCGCCACACCGCGAGGGCGTCCCCCGGGCCCCCCTCCTTGCGAGACGGGGCCCTTGGGATCTGCAGCGACGCGAGAGCCGTCCTGCCTTCTCTCTGGCGCTTGCAACGGAGGCTGGACTCCCTCTAGGCGCCCCCAGAGGTTCCCTGGGATACCCGTGTCCACAGGCGAGCGGAACCCTGAGTCTCCAGAGGCCGCTCGCGAGGGGCCCCCCGTCGCCGTCGGCCCCTCCTCTCGAAAGGGGGGTCCAATCCCCTTCCTGAATGCCATCGCAATCCCTACATTCCCTCGCACCTCCAGAGCGGGACTCTCGCCTCTCCTGAGGTTCGAGAAGAGGCCCCAAGGGGCCAGTTCCGGCCGCAAGACCAAAGGTCCCCGAGGAACCCCCATCGGCAAGCGAGTCCAGTTCCCTGGACGTGAGGCAAGGGGAAGCCCAGCAGCCCCTGGCGATGTCAAAGGAGGCCTGGACTTCTCAGAGGCAACAAGAGAGGCTCCCCGAGGCGCCACGCCCCCGATTCAGAGAGGCCACCCCCGCTTCCCCCTGCGCCGCGCGGAAAAAAAAAAGCACGACCTTCGCCCCTGCATTCGAGGGGAAGCCCGATTGCCCTTGGCTGTGACCGGAGAGAAAGGCTGAGTCCCCTCGACTCCCTGGAGGCCACCCCACAGGTGCCAGTTATACCTGTCCCCTCCCCCCCTCCGGGGACCCCCGAGGGTCCTAGCTCCATGCCTGACGCGGACCCAGGGCGCTGCAGCGCCTCCTGGCGAATCCCGAGGCTGCTCGGGCCCCTGTCCGCTCGAAAGGAGGCATGGCGACCCCGCTGGGCTAACGGGGGAGACGGGCCGGGGTACCCGCCGCAACTCGAGAATGCACCGCCGCAAGTCGAGAACACCCCCGTGAGGCCACGCCCATAGAGGGAGGAGGCGCTTTTCCCTTGCAGGGCATGGAGAGCATGCCCCGGCACCTGTTCCGGGTCCGAACGGGGCTTGACTCCTTGCGGGCGACTCCAGGTGTCCCCCGAGATCCCCGGGCCAACCTGCCAAGAAAGCGGGGCTTCCCGCCACACCGCGAGGGCGTCCCCCGGGCCCCCCTCCTTGCGAGACGGGGCCCTTGGGATCTGCAGCGACGCGAGAGAGCCGTCCTGCCTTCTCTCTGGCGCTTCAACGGAGGCTGGACTCCCTCTAGGCGCCCCCAGAGGTTCCCTGGGATACCCGTGTCCACAGGCGAGCGGAACCCTGAGTCTCCAGAGGCCGCTCGCGAGGGGCCCCCCGTCGCCGTCGGCCCCTCCTCTCGAAAGGGGGGTCCAATCCCCTTCCTGAATGCCATCGCAATCCCTACATTCCCTCGCACCTCCAGAGTGGGACTCTCGCCTCTCCTGAGGTTCGAGAAGAGGCCCCAAGGGGCCAGTTCCGGCCGCAAGACCAAAGGTCCCCGAGGAACCCCCATCGGCAAGCGAGTCCAGTTCCCTGGACGTGAGGCGAGGGGAAGCCCAGCAGCCCTTGGCGATGTCAAAGGAGGCCTGGACTTCTCAGAGGCAACAAGAGAGGCTCCCCGAGGCGCCACGCCCCCGATTCAGAGAGGCCACCCCCGCTTCCCCCTGCGCCGCGCGGAAAAGCAAGACCTTCGCCCCTGCATTCGAGGGGAAGCCCGATTGCCCTTGGCTGTGACCGGAGAGAAAGGCTGAGTCCCCTCGACATCCTGGAGGCCACCCCACAGGTGCCAGTTATACCTGTCCCCTCCCCCCCCTCCGGGGACCCCCGAGGGTCCTAGCTCCATGCCTGACGCAGACCCAGGGCGCTGCAGCGCCTCCTGGCGAATCCCGAGGCTGCTCGGGCCCCTGTCCGCTCGAAAGGAGGCATGGCGACCCCGCTGGGCTAACGGGGGAGACGGGCCGGGGTACCCGCCGCAACTCGAGAATGCACCGCCGCAAGTCGAGAACACCCCCCCGTGAGGCCACGCCCATAGAGGGAGGAGGCGCTTTTCCCTTGCAGGGCATGGAGAGCATGCCCCGGCACCTGTTCCGGCCCGAACGGGGCTAGACTCCTTGCGGGCGACTCCAGGTGTCCCCCGAGATCCCCGGGCCAACCTGCCAAGAAAGCGGGGCTTCCCGCCACACCGCGAGGGCGTCCCCCGGGCCCCCCTCCTTGCGAGACGGGGCCCTTGGGATCTGCAGCGACGCGAGAGCCGTCCTGCCTTCTCTCTGGCGCTGCAACGGAGGCTGGACTCCCTCTAGGCGCCCCCAGAGGTTCCCTGGGATACCCGTGTCCACAGGCGAGCGGAACCCTGAGTCTCCAGAGGCCGCTCGCGAGGGGCCCCCCCGTCGCCGTCGGCCCCTCCTCTCGAAAGGGGGGTCCAATCCCCTTCCTGAATGCCATCGCAATCCCTACATTCCCTCGCACCTCCAGAGCGGGACTCTCGCCTCTCCTGAGGTTCGAGAAGAGGCCCCAAGGGGCCAGTTCCGGCCGCAAGACCAAAGGTCCCCGAGGAACCCCCATCGGCAAGCGAGTCCAGTTCCCTGGACGTGAGGCGAGGGGAAGCCCAGCAGCCCCTGGCGATGTCAAAGGAGGCCTGGACTTCTCAGAGGCAACAAGAGAGGCTCCCCGAGGCGCCACGCCCCCGATTCAGAGAGGCCACCCCCGCTTCCCCCTGCGCCGCGCGGAAAAGCACGACCTTCGCCCCTGCATTCGAGGGGAAGCCCGATTGCCCTTGGCTGTGACCGGAGAGAAAGGCTGAGTCCCCTCGACTCCCTGGAGGCCACCCCACAGGTGCCAGTTATACCTGTCCCCTCCCCCCCTCCGGGGACCCCCGAGGGTCCTAGCTCCATGCCTGACGCGGACCCAGGGCGCTGCAGCGCCTCCTGGCGAATCCCGAGGCTGCTCGGGCCCCTGTCCGCTCGAAAGGAGGCATGGCGACCCCGCTGGGCTAACGGGGGAGACGGGCCGGGGTACCCGCCGCAACTCGAGAATGCACCGCCGCAAGTCGAGAACACCCCCGTGAGGCCACGCCCATAGAGGGAGGAGGCGCTTTTCCCTTGCAGGGCATGGAGAGCATGCCCCGGCACCTGTTCCGGCTCCGAACGGGGCTTGACTCCTTGCGGGCGACTCCAGGTGTCCCCCGAGATCCCCGGGCCAACCTGCCAAGAAAGCGGGGCTTCCCGCCACACCGCGAGGGCGTCCCCCGGGCCCCCCTCCTTGCGAGACGGGGCCCTTGGGATCTGCAGCGACGCGAGAGCCGTCCTGCCTTCTCTCTGGCGCTGCAACGGAGGCTGGACTCCCTCTAGGCGCCCCCCCAGAGGTTCCCTGGGATACCCGTGTCCACAGGCGAGCGGAACCCTGAGTCTCCAGAGGCCGCTCGCGAGGGGCCCCCCGTCGTCGCCGTCGGCCCCTCCTCTCGAAAGGGGGGTCCAATCCCCTTCCTGAATGCCATCGCAATCCCTACATTCCCTCGCACCTCCAGAGCGGGACTCTCGCCTCTCCTG
>JAGTYA010001113.1:0-13899 GCA_024291935.2 Okapia johnstoni | reverse complement strand
GAAAAAGGCTGAGTCCCCTCGCTCCCTGGAGGCCACCCCACAGGTGCGGGCGACTCCAGGTGTCCCCCGAGATCCCCGGGCCAACCTGCCAAGAAAAAGCGGGGCTTCCCGCCACACCGCGAGGGCGTCCCCCGGGCCCCCCTCCTTGCGAGACGGGGCCCTTGGGATCTGCAGCGACGCGAGAGCCGTCCTGCCTTCTCTCTGGCGCTGCAACGGAGGCTGGACTCCCTCTAGGCGCCCCCAGAGGTTCCCTGGGATACCCGTGTCCACAGGCGAGCGGAACCCTGAGTCTCCAGAGGCCGCTCGCGAGGGGCCCCCCGTCGCCGTCGGCCCCTCCTCTCGAAAGGGGGGTCCAATCCCCTTCCTGAATGCCATCGCAATCCCTACATTCCCTCGCACCTCCAGAGCGGGACTCTCGCCTCTCCTGAGGTTCGAGAAGAGGCCCCAAGGGGCCAGTTCCGGCCGCAAGACCAAAGGTCCCCGAGGAACCCCCATCGGGCAAGCGAGTCCAGTTCCCTGGACGTTGAGGCGAGGGGGGAAGCCCAGCAGCCCCTGGCGATGTCAAAGGAGGCCTGGACTTTCTCAGAGCAACAAGAGGCTCCCCGAGGCGCCACGCCCCCCCGATTCAGAGAGGCCACCCCCGCTTTCCCCCCTGCGCCGCTGCGCGCGGAAAAGCACGACCTTCGCCCTGCCAGTGTGCATTCGAGGGGAAGCCCCGATTGCCCTTGGGCTGTGTGACCGGAGAGAGAAAGGCTGAGTCCCCCCCCTCGACTCCCTGGAGGCCACCCCACACAGGTGCCAGTTATAATACCTGTCCCCTCCCCCCCCTCCGGGGACCCCCGAGGGTCCTAGCTCCATGCCTGACGCGGACCCAGGGCGCTGCAGCGCCTCCTGGCGAATCCCGAGGCTGCTCGCTTCGGGCCCCTGTCCGCTCGAAAGGAGGCATGGCGACCCCCGCTGGGGCTAACGGGGGAGACGGGCCGGGGTACCCGCCGCAACTCGAGAATGCACCGCCGCCGCAAGTCGAGAACACCCCCCCCGTGAGGCCACGCCCATAGAGGGAGGAGGCGCGCTCTTTTTCGCTTTTTTCCCTTGCAGGGCATGGAGAGCATGCCCCCGGCACCTGTTCCCGGCTCCGAACGGGGCTTGACTCCTTGCGGGCGACTCCAGGTTGTCCCCCGAGAACCTCCCCGGGCCCAACCTGCCAAGGAAAGCGGGGCTTCCCGCCACACACCGAGCGAGGGCGTCCCCCGCCCGGGCCCCACCCTCCTTGCGAGACGGGGCCCTTGGGATCTGCAGCGACTCGAGAGCCGTCCTGCCTTCTCTCTGGGCGCTGCAAACGGAGGCTGGACTCCCTCTAGGCGCCCCCAGAGGTTCCCTGGGATACCCCGTGTCCACAGGCGAGCGGAACCCTGAGTCTCCAGAGAGGCCGCTCGCGCGAGGGGCCCCCCGTCGCCGTCGGCCCCTCCTCTCGAAAGGGGGTCCAATCCCCTTCCTGAATGCCATCGCAATCCCTACATTCCCTCGCACCTCCAGAGCGGGACTCTCGCCTCTCCTGAGGTTCGAGAAGAGGCCCCAAGGGGCCAGTTCCGGCCGCAAGACCAAAGGTCCCCGAGGAACCCCCATCGGCGAAAGCGAGTCCAGTTCCCTGGACGTTGAGGCGAGGGGAAGCCCAGCTGTCCCCTAGTCCCCACCGTCCGGGGACCGCCCCCCAGGTTCCTAATCGCCATTGCCTGACTACCGCCCTAGGCCGATGCAGCGCCTCCTGGCGAATCCCACGGGCTGCTTCGGCCGGAGGTGCCCCGTCCGCTCGAAAGGAGGCATGGCGACCCCCGCTGGGCTAACGGGGGAGACGGGGCCGGGGTACCCGCCGCAACTTCCGGAAATAGCACCGCCCGCAAGTCGAGAACACCCCCGTGAGGGCACGCCCAATAAAGGGAGGAGGCGCCTTTTCCTTGCATGACATGGAGAGCATGCCCTCGGCAACCTGGTCCCGGCGCCGAACGGGGCTTGACTCCCTTGCGGGCGGACTCCAGGTGTACCCCCGAGATCCCCGGTACCAACCTGCCAAGAAAGCGGTTCTCCCCGCCACAACCCAACCCAACCGCGACGGCTGTTCCCCACGGACCACCCTCCTTGCGAGCCGTGGGCCCAGGGAATCTGCAATGCGACATCGAGAAGCCGTCCTGTGCCTTCCTCTCTGGCGCTGCAACGGAGGCTGGACTTCTCCACTAGGCGCCCCCAGAGGTTCCCTGGGATTACCCGTGTCCACAGGTGAGGCGGAACCCTGAGTCCTCCAGAGGCAGATCCGCGAGGGACCACCTCCTTCGCCCAGTCCGGCACCCTCCCTCTCGAAAGAGGGGGTCTAATCCCCTTCCGGAATGCCATCTGCCAAACCATACATTCCCCTCGCAACATCCAGAGCGGGACTCCTCGCCTCTCGCTGAGGTTCGAGAAGACGGCCCACCAAAGGGCCAGTTTCCGGCCGCAAGAACCAAAGGTCCCCGAGGAACCCACCGTCGGCAAGCGATTCCAATTCCCTGGACGCTGGGCGCAGGGGAAACCCAGCAGCCCCTGGGCCCCTGGCGATGTCAAAGTATCCCTGGACTTTCCCAAAGGCAATAAAAGAGGCTCTCCCGAGGCGCCAACCCCACCGATTTCAGATAGGCCCGCCCCACTCTTCCCGCTGTGCCGTGCGGCGAAAAGCCCGACCTTCACCCCTGCATTTCGAGGGGAAAGCCCCCGATTTCCCATTGGCTGTGACCCGAGAGAAAGGATGAAGTCCTCTCAGCCTCCCTGGAGGCCCACCCCAACAGGTGCCAGTTATACCTATCACTCTACATCCACCCACACGGCCGGACCCCCCGAGCCTAGTTCCACCACGCCTGAACCCCGACCGGACGCCCACGCGCGCTTCAGTCTACCCACCTGGCGAATCCGGAGACTGCCCCTCGGCCCTCTCCTGCTCGATTCACGCGCGTCACTCCCGCCTGACCCCCTCTGGCCTACAACGGTGCGACGAACCCCGGGGAACCCTGCCGTCTAATCTCGAGACTACATCCGCCCGCCGCAGCTCATCGACAAACTCTCCTTTCGTGGAGCGGCCTTCCACTTTCGCCATAGACGGGCACGAAGCGCTTTTTTTTTTTTTTTCCATTGCAGGGCATGGAGAGCAATTGCCCTGGCAACTGTCCCGCTTTCCGAACGGGGCGTGACTCCTTGTCGGGCGACCTCCCAGGTTGTCCCCCCAAGATCCCCCGGCCAACATCCCTTCGAAGAACAGCGGGGTTTCCCGCCACATACAAACCGCGAGGGCGCCCCACCGGGCCCCCCTCCCTTGCGAGACGGGGCCCTTGGAATCACTGCAGCGAATCGAGATGCCGTCCTGCCTTCTCTCTGGCGCTGCAAACGGAGGCATGGACCCCCCCCCCCCCCCCACACCCTTTTTTCCCTCTAGGACGCCCCCCAGAGGTTCCCCTGGGATATCCGTGTCCACAGGCGAGCCGAACCCCTAGTCCTTCCAGAGGGCCGCTTGTGATGGCCCCCCCGTCGCCGTCGTCCAACCACCTCTCATCTCGAAAGGGGGAGTCCAATACCATTCCTGAAATGCCATCGCAATCCCTACAATTCCCTCCGCAACCTCCAGAAGCGGACCTCCCGCCTCTCCTGAGGTTCAAGAAGAGGCCCCAAGTGGCCATTTCCGGCCGCAAGACACACAAAGGTCCCCGAGGAACCCCAATCGGTCAAGCAGATCGTCCAGTTCCCTGGAACACTAGTGCGACGGAGCATGGGATACACCCCGTCACCCGCCCCTGGCGACTGTCAATCGGATCGGCCTGGGACTTTCTCTCATAGGCAACAAGTGCTCAGGGCTCCCCCGGCGCGCCACGTCCCCCGATTTCAGAGAGGCCACCTCTAACCACCACTTTCCCCTCTGCGCCCGCGCGCGGAAAAAGCACGACCTTCGCACCCTGCATTCGAGGGAAGCCCGATTGCCTCTTGGGCTGTGACCTGGAGAAGAAAGGCTGAGTCCCCTCGACACACCCTGGAGCCACCCCCCCACAGTTGCCAGTTATACCTGTCCACCCCTCACCCCACTCCGGTAGAACCCCCACGAGGGTCCTAGCTCCATGCCTGACGCGGATACAGGTACTGCAAGACGCCTCCATGTAGAATCCCCGAAGGCTGCTCGGGCCCACTGTCCGCTCGAAAGGAGGCATAGCGACACCCCGCTGGGCTAAGCAGGGGAAGACAGGGCCGGGGTACCCGCCGCAACTGGAGAAATGTTATGCACCGCGCAAGTCAGCGAACACCCCCGTGAGGCCACGCCCAGAGAGGGAGAGGGCCATTTTTCCCTTGCGAGGGCATGGAAAGCATGCCCCGCCGCCCCCTGTTTCCGCTCCGAACGGGGCTCTCTCTTTGACCCTCCTTGCGGGGGACTCCAGGTGTCCCCCGAGATCCCCGGGCCAACAACGCCAAGAAAGCGGGGCTTCCCGCCACCCGCACCCGAGGGCGACCCCCCGGGCCCCCCTCCTTGCGAGACGGGGCCCCTTTGTGAATCTGCAGCGACTCGAGAGCCCGTCCCTGGGGCCATCACACCTGGGGGCTGTCGCTGCAAACCGTGAGTCTGGACGCCCCCTCTAAGGCGCCACCCCGAGGTTCCCTGGGATACCCGTGTCCCACTGGCAGAGTGTAACCCTGAGTCTCCCAGAAGGCCGCTCGCTCGAGGGGACACCCCCTTCCGCCGACGGCCCCCCTCACTCCTCTCGAAAGGGGGGGTCCAATCCCTCTTCCTGAATGCCATCGCAACTTCCCCCTGCGCCGCGCGGAAAAGCACGACCTTCGCCCCTGCATTCGAGGGGAAGCCCGATTGCCCTTGGCTGTGACCGGAGAGAAAGGCTGAGTCCCCTCGACTCCCTGGAGGCCACCCCACAGGTGCCAGTTATACCTGTCCCCTCCCCCCCTCCGGGGACCCCCGAGGGTCCTAGCTCCATGCCTGACGCGGACCCAGGGCGCTGCAGCGCCTCCTGGCGAATCCCGAGGCTGCTCGGGCCCCTGTCCGCTCGAAAGGAGGCATGGCGACCCCGCTGGGCTAACGGGGGAGACGGGCCGGGGTACCCGCCGCAACTCGAGAATGCACCGCCGCAAGTCGAGAACACCCCCGTGAGGCCACGCCCATAGAGGGAGGAGGCGCTTTTCCCTTGCAGGGCATGGAGAGCATGCCCCGGCACCTGTTCCGGCTCCGAACGGGGCTTGACTCCTTGCGGGCGACTCCAGGTGTCCCCCGAGATCCCCGGGCCAACCTGCCAAGAAAGCGGGGCTTCCCGCCACACCGCGAGGGCGTCCCCCGGGCCCCCCTCCTTGCGAGACGGGGCCCTTGGGATCTGCAGCGACTCGAGAGCCGTCCTGCCTTCTCTCTGGCGCTGCAACGGAGGCTGGACTCCCTCTAGGCGCCCCCAGAGGTTCCCTGGGATACCCGTGTCCACAGGCGAGCGGAACCCTGAGTCTCCAGAGGCCGCTCGCGAGGGGCCCCCCGTCGCCGTCGGCCCCTCCTCTCGAAAGGGGGGTCCAATCCCCTTCCTGAATGCCATCGCAATCCCTACATTCCCTCGCACCTCCAGAGCGGGACTTCTCGCCTCTCTCCTGAGGTTCGAGAAGAGGCCCCAAGGGGCCAGTTCCGGCCGCAAGACCAAAGGTCCCCGAGGAACCCCCATCGGCAAGCGAGTCCAGTTCCCTGGACGTGAGGCGAGGGGAAGCCCAGCAGCCCCTGGCGATGTCAAAGGAGGCCTGGACTTCTCAGAGGCAACAAGAGAGGCTCCCCGAGGCGCCACGCCCCCGATTCAGAGAGGCCACCCCCGCTTCCCCCTGCGCCGCGCGGAAAAGCACGACCTTCGCCCCTGCATTCGAGGGGAAGCCCGATTGCCCTTGGCTGTGACCGGAGAGAAAGGCTGAGTCCCCTCGACTCCCTGGAGGCCACCCCACAGGTGCCAGTTATACCTGTCCCCTCCCCCCCTCCGGGGACCCCGAGGGTCCTAGCTCCATGCCTGACGCGGACCCCAGGGCGCTGCAGCGCCTCCTGGCGAATCCCGAGGCTGCTCGGGCCCCTGTCCGCTCGAAAGGAGGCATGGCGACCCCGCTGGGCTAACGGGGGAGACGGGCCGGGGTACCCGCCGCAACTCGAGAATGCACCGCCGCAAGTCGAGAACACCCCCGTGAGGCCACGCCCATAGAGGGAGGAGGCGCTTTTCCCTTGCAGGGCATGGAGAGCATGCCCCGGCACCTGTTCCGGCTCCGAACGGGCTTGACTCCTTGCGGGCGACTCCAGGTGTCCCCCGAGATCCCCGGGCCAACCTGCCAAGAAAGCGGGGCTTCCCGCCACACCGCGAGGGCGTCCCCCGGGCCCCCCTCCTTGCGAGACGGGGCCCTTGGGATCTGCAGCGACGCGAGAGCCGTCCTGCCTTCTCTCTGGCGCTGCAACGGAGGCTGGACTCCCTCTAGGCGCCCCCAGAGGTTCCCTGGGATACCCGTGTCCACAGGCGAGCGGAACCCTGAGTCTCCAGAGGCCGCTCGCGAGGGGCCCCCCGTCGCCGTCGGCCCCTCCTCTCGAAAGGGGGGTCCAATCCCCTTCCTGAATGCCATCGCAATCCCTACATTCCCTCGCACCTCCAGAGCGGGACTCTCGCCTCTCCTGAGGTTCGAGAAGAGGCCCCAAGGGGGCCAGTTTCGGCCGCAAGACCAAAGGTCCCCGAGGAACCCCCATCGGCAAGCGAGTCCAGTTCCCTGGACGTGAGGCGAGGGGAAGCCCAGCAGCCCCTGGCGATGTCAAAGGAGGCCTGGACTTCTCAGAGGCAACAAGAGAGGCTCCCCGAGGCGCCACGCCCCCGATTCAGAGAGGCCACCCCCGCTTCCCCCTGCGCCGCGCGGAAAAGCACGACCTTCGCCCCTGCATTCGAGGGGAAGCCCGATTGCCCTTGGCTGTGACCGGAGAGAAAGGCTGAGTCCCCTCGACTCCCTGGAGGCCACCCCACAGGTGCCAGTTATACCTGTCCCCTCCCCCCCTCCGGGGACCCCCGAGGGTCCTAGCTCCATGCCTGACGCGGACCCAGGGCGCTGCAGCGCCTCCTGGCGAATCCCGAGGCTGCTCGGGCCCCTGTCCGCTCGAAAGGAGGCATGGCGACCCCGCTGGGCTAACGGGGGAGACGGGCCGGGGTACCCGCCGCAACTCGAGAATGCACCGCCGCAAGTCGAGAACACCCCCGTGAGGCCACGCCATAGAGGGAGGAGGCGCTTTTCCCTTGCAGGGCATGGAGAGCATGCCCCGGCACCTGTTCCGGCTCCGAACGGGGCTTGACTCCTTGCGGGCGACTCCAGGTGTCCCCCGAGATCCCCGGGCCAACCTGCCAAGAAAGCGGGGCTTCCCGCCACACCGCGAGGGCGTCCCCCGGGCCCCCCTCCTTGCGAGACGGGGCCCTTGGGATCTGCAGCGACGCGAGAGCCGTCCTGCCTTCTCTCTGGCGCTGCAACGGAGGCTGGACTCCCTCTAGGCGCCCCCAGAGGTTCCCTGGGATACCCGTGTCCACAGGCGAGCGGAACCCTGAGTCTCCAGAGGCCGCTCGCGAGGGGCCCCCGTCGCCGTCGGCCCCTCCTCTCGAAAGGGGGGTCCAATCCCCTTCCTGAATGCCATCGCAATCCCTACATTCCCTCGCACCTCCAGAGCGGGACTCTCGCCTCTCCTGAGGTTCGAGAAGAGGCCCCAAGGGGCCAGTTCCGGCCGCAAGACCAAAGGTCCCCGAGGAACCCCCATCGGCAAGCGAGTCCAGTTCCCTGGACGTGAGGCGAGGGGAAGCCCAGCAGCCCCTGGCGATGTCAAAGGAGGCCTGGACTTCTCAGAGGCAACAAGAGAGGCTCCCCGAGGCGCCACGCCCCCGATTCAGAGAGGCCACCCCCCGCTTCCCCCTGCGCCGCGCGGAAAAGCACGACCTTCGCCCCTGCATTCGAGGGGAAGCCCGATTGCCCTTGGCTGTGACCGGAGAGAAAGGCTGAGTCCCCTCGACTCCCTGGAGGCCACCCCACAGGTGCCAGTTATACCTGTCCCCTCCCCCCCTCCGGGGACCCCCCGAGGGTCCTAGCTCCATGCCTGACGCGGACCCAGGGCGCTGCAGCGCCTCCTGGCGAATCCCGAGGCTGCTCGGGCCCCTGTCCGCTCGAAAGGAGGCATGGCGACCCCGCTGGGCTAACGGGGGAGACGGGCCGGGGTACCCGCCGCAACTCGAGAATGCACCGCCGCAAGTCGAGAACACCCCCGTGAGGCCACGCCCATAGAGGGAGGAGGCGCTTTTCCCCTTGCAGGGCATGGAGAGCATGCCCCGGCACCTGTTCCGGCTCCGAACGGGGCTTGACTCCTTGCGGGCGACTCCAGGTGTCCCCCGAGATCCCCGGGCCAACCTGCCAAGAAAGCGGGGCTTCCCGCCACACCGCGCGAGGGCGTCCCCCGGGCCCCCCTCCTTGCGAGACGGGGCCCTTGGGATCTGCAGCGACGCGAGAGCCGTCCTGCCTTCTCTCTGGCGCTGCAACGGAGGCTGGACTCCCTCTAGGCGCCCCCAGAGGTTCCCTGGGATACCCGTGTCCACAGGCGAGCGGAACCCTGAGTCTCCAGAGGCCGCTCGCGAGGGGCCCCCCCGTCGCCGTCGGCCCCCTCCTCTCGAAAGGGGGGTCCAATCCCCTTCCTGAATGCCATCGCAATCCCTACATTCCCTCGCACCTCCAGAGAGCGGGACTCTCGCCTCTCCTGAGGTTCGAGAAGAGGCCCCAAGGGGCCAGTTCCGGCCGCAAGACCAAAGGTCCCCGAAGAACCCCCATCGGCAAGCGAGTCCAGTTCCCTGGACGTGAGGCGAGGGGAAGCCCAGCAGCCCCTGGCGATGTCAAAGGAGGCCTGGACTTCTCAGAGGCAACAAGAGAGGCTCCCCGAGGCGCCACGCCCCCGATTCAGAGAGGCCACCCCCGCTTCCCCCTGCGCCGCGCGGAAAAGCACGACCTTCGCCCCTGCATTCGAGGGGAAGCCCGATTGCCCTTGGCTGTGACCGGAGAGAGAAAGGCTGAGTCCCCTCGACTCCCTGGAGGCCACCCCACAGGTGCCAGTTATACCTGTCCCCTCCCCCCCTCCGGGGACCCCCGAGGGTCCTAGCTCTCCATGCCTGACGCGGACCCAGGGCGCTGCAGCGCCTCCTGGCGAATCCCGAGGCTGCTCGGGCCCCTGTCCGCTCGAAAGGAGGCATGGCGACCCCGCTGGGCTAACGGGGGAGACGGGCCGGGGTACCCGCCGCAACTCGAGAATGCACCGCCGCAAGTCGAGAACACCCCCGTGAGGCCACGCCCATAGAGGGAGGAGGCGCTTTTCCCTTGCAGGGCATGGAGAGCATGCCCCGGCACCTGTTCCGGCTCCGAACGGGGCTTGACTCCTTGCGGGCGACTCCAGGTGTCCCCCGAGATCCCCGGGCCAACCTGCCAAGAAAGCGGGGCTTCCCGCACACCGCGAGGGCGTCCCCCGGGCCCCCCTCCTTGCGAGACGGGGCCCTTGGGATCTGCAGCGACGCGAGAGCCGTCCTGCCTTCTCTCTGGCGCTGCAACGGAGGCTGGACTCCCTCTAGGCGCCCCCAGAGGTTCCCTGGGATACCCGTGTCCACAGGCGAGCGGAACCCTGAGTCTCCAGAGGCCGCTCGCGAGGGGCCCCCCGTCGCCGTCGGCCCCTCCTCTCGAAAGGGGGGTCCAATCCCCTTCCTGAATGCCATCGCAATCCCTACATTCCCTCGCACCTCCAGAGCGGGACTCTCGCCTCTCCTGAGGTTCGAGAAGAGGCCCCAAGGGGCCAGTTCCGGCCGCAAGACCAAAGGTCCCCGAGGAACCCCCATCGGCAAGCGAGTCCAGTTCCCTGGACGTGAGGCGAGGGGAAGCCCAGCAGCCCCTGGCGATGTCAAAGGAGGCCTGGACTTCTCAGAGGCAACAAGAGAGGCTCCCCGAGGCGCCACGCCCCCGATTCAGAGAGGCCACCCCCGCTTCCCCCTGCGCCGCGCGGAAAAGCACGACCTTCGCCCCTGCATTCGAGGGGAAGCCCGATTGCCCTTGGCTGTGACCGGAGAGAAAGGCTGAGTCCCCTCGACTCCCTGGAGGCCACCCCACAGGTGCCAGTTATACCTGTCCCCTCCCCCCCTCCGGGGACCCCCCGAGGGTCCTAGCTCCATGCCTGACGCGGACCCAGGGCGCTGCAGCGCCTCCTGGCGAATCCCGAGGCTGCTCGGGCCCCTGTCCGCTCGAAAGGAGGCATGGCGACCCCCCGCTGGGCTAACGGGGGAGACGGGCCGGGGTACCCGCCGCAACTCGAGAATGCACCGCCGCAAGTCGAGAACACCCCCGTGAGGCCACGCCCATAGAGGGAGGAGGCGCTTTTCCCTTGCAGGGCATGGAGAGCATGCCCCGGCACCTGTTCCGGCTCCGAACGGGGCTTGACTCCTTGCGGGCGACTCCAGGTGTCCCCCGAGATCCCCGGGCAACCTGCCAAGAAAGCGGGGCTTCCCGCCACACCGCGAGGGCGTCCCCCGGGCCCCCCTCCTTGCGAGACGGGGCCC
This sequence comes from Okapia johnstoni, assembly GCA_024291935.2. Lineage (NCBI taxonomy): Eukaryota > Metazoa > Chordata > Mammalia > Artiodactyla > Giraffidae > Okapia > Okapia johnstoni. The sequence continues at coordinate 3,277 of JAGTYA010001113.1, read as the reverse complement.
TTGGGATCTGCAGCGACGCGAGAGCCGTCCTGCCTTCTCTCTGGCGCTGCAACGGAGGCTGGACTCCCTCTAGGCGCCCCCAGAGGTTCCCTGGGATACCCGTGTCCACAGGCGAGCGGAACCCTGAGTCTCCAGAGGCCGCTCGCGAGGGGCCCCCGTCGCCGTCGGCCCCTCCTCTCGAAAGGGGGGTCCAATCCCCTTCCTGAATGCCATCGCAATCCCTACATTCCCTCGCACCTCCAGAGCGGGACTCTCGCCTCTCCTGAGGTTCGAGAAGAGGCCCCAAGGGGCCAGTTCCGGCCGCAAGACCAAAGGTCCCCGAGGAACCCCCATCGGCAAGCGAGTCCAGTTCCCTGGACGTGAGGCGAGGGGAAGCCCAGCAGCCCCTGGCGATGTCAAAGGAGGCCTGGACTTCTCAGAGGCAACAAGAGAGGCTCCCCGAGGCGCCACGCCCCCGATTCAGAGAGGCCACCCCCGCTTCCCCCTGCGCCGCGCGGAAAAGCACGACCTTCGCCCCTGCATTCGAGGGGAAGCCCGATTGCCCTTGGCTGTGACCGGAGAGAAAGGCTGAGTCCCCTCGACTCCCTGGAGGCCACCCCACAGGTGCCAGTTATACCTGTCCCCTCCCCCCTCCGGGGGACCCCCGAGGGTCCTAGCTCCATGCCTGACGCGGACCCAGGGCGCTGCAGCGCCTCCTGGCGAATCCCGAGGCTGCTCGGGCCCCTGTCCGCTCGAAAGGAGGCATGGCGACCCCGCTGGGCTAACGGGGGAGACGGGCCGGGGTACCCGCCGCAACTCGAGAATGCACCGCCGCAAGTCGAGAACACCCCCGTGAGGCCACGCCCATAGAGGGAGGAGGCGCTTTTCCCTTGCAGGGCATGGAGAGCATGCCCCGGCACCTGTTCCGGCTCCGAACGGGGCTTGACTCCTTGCGGGCGACTCCAGGTGTCCCCCGAGATCCCCGGGCCAACCTGCCAAGAAAGCGGGGCTTCCCGCCACACCGCGCGAGGGCGTCCCCCGGGCCCCCCTCCTTGCGAGACGGGGCCCTTGGATCTGCAGCGACGCGAGAGCCGTCCTGCCTTCTCTCTGGCGCTGCAACGGAGGCTGGACTCCCTCTAGGCGCCCCCAGAGGTTCCCTGGGATACCCGTGTCCACAGGCGAGCGGAACCCTGAGTCTCCAGAGGCCGCTCGCGAGGGGCCCCCCGTCGCCGTCGGCCCCTCCTCTCGAAAGGGGGGTCCAATCCCCTTCCTGAATGCCATCGCAATCCCTACATTCCCTCGCACCTCCAGAGCGGGACTCTCGCCTCTCCTGAGGTTCGAGAAGAGGCCCCAAGGGGCCAGTTCCGGCCGCAAGACCAAAGGTCCCCGAGGAACCCCCATCGGCAAGCGAGTCCAGTTCCCTGGACGTGAGGCGAGGGGAAGCCCAGCAGCCCCTGGCGATGTCAAAGGAGGCCTGGACTTCTCAGAGGCAACAAGAGAGGCTCCCCGAGGCGCCACGCCCCCGATTCAGAGAGGCCACCCCCGCTTCCCCCTGCGCCGCGCGGAAAAGCACGACCTTCGCCCCTGCATTCGAGGGGAAGCCCGATTGCCCTTGGCTGTGACCGGAGAGAAAGGCTGAGTCCCCTCGACTCCCTGGAGGCCACCCCACAGGTGCCAGTTATACCTGTCCCCTCCCCCCCTCCGGGGACCCCCGAGGGTCTTAGCTCCATGCCTGACGCGGACCCAGGGCGCTGCAGCGCCTCCTGGCGAATCCCGAGGCTGCTCGGGCCCCTGTCCGCTCGAAAGGAGGCATGGCGACCCCGCTGGGCTAACGGGGGAGACGGGCCGGGGTACCCGCCGCAACTCGAGAATGCACCGCCGCAAGTCGAGAACACCCGAGACGCCACGCCCATTAAGGTAGGGAGGGATGCGCGCTTTTCCATTTGCAAGGCATGTGACGAGCAATGGGCCCACACAAGGCACGCTGTTTCCCGTGCTACCGAGACTGGGGTCTTGGAACTGCCAGTGCGGAGGGGACTCTCAGGTGTCCCCCGAGTCCCCTCGGCCAACCTGCCTAGAAAGGCGGCTGGGTTTGTCACGCACAACCGCAGCGAGGGCGTTGGTACCCCGGGGCCACCACCCTTGCGAGAGCGGGGCGACTTTGGGATCTGACATGCGACCTACGGAGAGCCGATGTCGCTGTGCGCTATCCTCACTCTGGCTTGCGGCGAACCGAGTGTCTGGGACGTCCCTCTAGGTGCCACCCATGGCGGATTCCCAGGGATAACGCGTGTCCATTACGGTGTGGGGGGGCAGCGAGCCGGAAACCCTGGCATCTTCCAAGGTGGCGCGCTCGCGGGGGGGCCCCCCCGTCGCCGTCGGCCCTCATCCTCTCGAAAGGGGGGTCCCAATCCCCCCTTCCTGAGAATGCCATCGCAATCCCTACATGTCCCTTCCCTCCAACCTCCAAGCGGACTCTCGCCTCTTCCTGAGGTTCGAGTAAGGCCCCAGAAGGCCATCGCCGCAGAGACCAAAGGACTCCCGAGGACCCCCATCCGGCAAGCATTCCAGTTCCTCCTGACTGAGGCTAGGGGAAAGCCCAGCAGGAGGCCCCTGGCGATGTCAAAGGAGGGCCTGGACTTCTCAGAGGCAACAAGAGAGGCTCCCCGATTGCTCCACGCCCCCTTTCAATAGGCCACCCCCCATCCCCCTGCGCCGCGCGGAAAAAGGCACGACCCTTCGCACCCTTCATTCGAGGGGAATCCACGATTGCCCTTGGCTGTGACCCGGAGAAAAAGGTCTGAGTCCCCTCGACTCGCCTGAAGGCCACCCCCACATGGTGCCAAGTTATTACCTCCCGTTCCCCTCCCCGGGGCGCCGGGGGGGGGGCCTCGCGGGATCCGCCGAGGGGGGGGGGGGGGGTCCTAACTCCATGCCTAACGCAGACCCAGGGCCGCTGCAACACGCCCTCCTGGCGAATCCCGAGGCTGCTCAATGCCCCTGGAGCCCGCTCTCGAAAGGAGGGCCCATTGGGCGCGACCCCGCTGGGGGGGAGACGGGCCCGGGTACCGGCCCGCAACTGCGGGGAGAAGCGGGAACTTTCTCGGCTCCCCCCTTCGCCTCTCGCTGAGGTTTCGAGGGAAGAGGCCCCAAGGGGCCAGTTGGCCGGCCGCAATGCCCAAAGGTCCCCGAAGGAACCCCCCAATCGGCACAGCGAGTCCCAGTTTTTTTTTTCCCTGGACGTGAGGCGAGGGGAAGCCCAGCAAGCCCCTGGCGATGTCAACAGGGAGGCCTGGAC
>JAGTYA010001112.1:0-13909 GCA_024291935.2 Okapia johnstoni | reverse complement strand
TATTTCAGCGCTTGTCTGCTCTGCTCTGTAGCAGAGAGCTCTGGAGACTAGGTCTGTTCTGACTGGGAAAACTGAGGCCCTGGCAGAGCCATTGTTCTGGCGTCTTCACAGCCAAACACCTCTTGCACCAGGGAAGACTGAATAAGCAGTCCCTTGGGCTACCTTTTTTGACTCTAAGGAAGAGACCCTGCAAGGCTGCATCTGGCTGAAAATCACAAGGGGCTGGGAAGTGATACCTGGAAAGTCAGTGAAAGAGGCCACAGTGCCTAGGCTCCAAAGCCCAGGGTAAGGCTTCGACAGTGCCCTGGAACGTGAAGGCACCCTCCACAGAGCTTTTTCCCCCATGTCTGCTCTGTAGCAGAGAGCTCTGGAGACTAGGTCTGTTCTGACTGGGAAACTGAGGCCCTGGGAGCAGAGCCATTGTTCTGGCGTCTTCACAGCCAAACACCTCTTGCACCAGGGAAGACTGAATAAGCAGTCCCTTGGGCTACCTTTTTTGACTCTAAGGAAGAGACCCTGCAAGGCTGCATCTGGCTGAAAATCACAAGGGGCTGGGAAGTGATACCTGGAAAGTCAGTGAAAGAGGCCACAGTGCCTAGGCTCCAAAGCCCCGGGTAAGGGCTTCGACAGTGCCCTGGAACGTGAAGGCACCCTCCACAGCGCTTTTTCCCCATGTCTGCTCTGTAGCAGAGAGCTCTGGAGACTAGGTCTGTTCTGACTGGGAAACTGAGGCCCTGGGAGCAGAGCCATTGTTCTGGCGTCTTCACAGCCAAACACCTCTTGCACCAGGGAAGACTGAATAAGCAGTCCCTTGGGCTACCTTTTTTGACTCTAAGGAAGAGACCCTGCAAGGCTGCATCTGGCTGAAAATCACAAGGGGCTGGGAAGTGATACCTGGAAAGTCAGTGAAAGAGGCCACAGTGCCTAGGCTCCAAAGCCCAGGTAAGGCTTCGACAAGTGCAGGGAACCTGAAGGAACCCTCCTCAGAGCTATTTTCCCCATGTCTGCTCTGTAGCAGAGAGCTCTGGAGACTAGGTCTGTTCTGACTGGGAAACTGAGGCCCTGGGAGCAGAGCCATTGTTCTGGCGTCTTCACAGCCAAACACCTCTTGCACCAGGGAAGACTGAATAAGCAGTCCCTTGGGCTACCTTTTTTGACTCTAAGGAAGAGACCCTGCAAGGCTGCATCTGGCTGAAAATCACAAGGGGCTGGGAAGTGATACCTGGAAAGTCAGTGAAAGAGGCCACAGTGCCTAGGCTCCAAAGCCCAGGTAAGGCTTCGACAGTGCCCTGGAACCTCAAGGCACCCTCCACAGAGCTATTTCCCCATGTCTGCTCTGTAGCAGAGAGCTCTGGAGACTAGGTCTGTTCTGACTGGGAAACTGAGGCCCTGGGAGCAGAGCCATTGTTCTGGCGTCTTCACAGCCAAACACCTCTTGCACCAGGGAAGACTGAATAAGCAGTCCCTTGGGCTACCTTTTTTGACTCTAAGGAAGAGACCCTGCAAGGCTGCATCTGGCTGAAAATCACAAGGGGCTGGGAAGTGATACCTGGAAAGTCAGTGAAAGAGGCCACAGTGCCTAGGCCCCAAAGCCCAGGTAAGGCTTCGACAGTGCCCTGGAACGTGAAGGAACCCTCCACAGAGCTTTTTCCCCATGTCTGCTCTGTAGCAGAGAGCTCTGGAGACTAGGTCTGTTCTGACTGGGAAACTGAGGCCCTGGGAGCAGAGCCATTGTTCTGGCGTCTTCACAGCCAAACACCTCTTGCACCAGGGAAGACTGAATAAGCAGTCCCTTGGGCTACCTTTTTTGACTCTAAGGAAGAGACCCTGCAAGGCTGCATCTGGCTGAAAATCACAAGGGGCTGGGAAGTGATACCTGGAAAGTCAGTGAAAGAGGCCACAGTGCCTAGGCTCCAAAGCCCAGGTAAGGCTTCGACAGTGCCCTGGAACGTGAAGGAACCCCCTCCACAGCGCGCTTTTTCCCCATGTCTGCTCTGTAGCAGAGAGCTCTGGAGACTAGGTCTGTTCTGACTGGGAAACTGAGGCCCTGGGAGCAGAGCCATTGTTCTGGCGTCTTCACAGCCAAAACACCTCTTGCACCAGGGAAGACTGAATAAGCAGTCCCTTGGGCTACCTTTTTTGACTCTAAGGAAGAGACCCTGCAAGGCTGCATCTGGCTGAAAATCACAAGGGGCTGGGAAGTGATACCTGGAAAGTCAGTGAAAGAGGCCACAGTGCCTAGGCCCAAAGCCCCGGGTAAGGGCTTCCCCAAGTGCCCTGGAACTCAAGGAACCCTCCACAGAGCTTTTTCCCCATGTCTGCTCTGTAGCAGAGAGCTCTGGAGACTAGGTCTGTTCTGACTGGGAAACTGAGGCCCTGGGAGCAGAGCCATTGTTCTGGCGTCTTCACACAGCCAAACACCTCTTGCACCAGGGAAGACTGAATAAGCAGTCCCTTGGGCTACCTTTTTTGACTCTAAGGAAGAGACCCTGCAAGGCTGCATCTGGCTGAAAATCACAAGGGGCTGGGAAGTGATACCTGGAAAGTCAGTGAAAGAGGCCACAGTGCCTAGGCTCCAAAGCCCAGGTAAGGCTTCGACAGTGCCCTGGAACGTGAAGGCACCGTCCACAGCGCTTTTTCCCCATGTCTGTGATACCTGGAAAATCAGTGAAAGAGGCCACAGTGCCTAGGATCCAAAGCCCAGGTAAGGCTTCGACAGTGCCCTGGGACGTGAAGGCACCCTCCACAGCGCTTTTTTTCCCCATGTCTGCTCTGTAGCAGAGAGCTCTGGAGACTAGGTCTGTTCTGACTGGGAAACTGAGGCCCTGGGAGCAGAGCCATTGTTCTGGCGTCTTCACAGCCAAACACCTCTTGCACCAGGGAAGACTGAATAAGCAGTCCCTTGGGCTACCTTTTTTGACTCTAAGGAAGAGACCCTGCAAGGCTGCATCTGGCTGAAAATCACAAGGGGCTGGGAAGTGATACCTGGAAAGTCAGTGAAAGAGGCCACAGTGCCTAGGCTCCAAAGCCCAGGTAAGGCTTCGACAGTGCCCTGGAACGTGAAGGCACCCTCCACAGCGCTTTTTCCCCATGTCTGCTCTGTAGCAGAGAGCTCTGGAGACTAGGTCTGTTCTGACTGGGAAACTGAGGCCCTGGGAGCAGAGCCATTGTTCTGGCGTCTTCACAGCCAAACACCTCTTGCACCAGGGAAGACTGAATAAGCAGTCCCTTGGGCTACCTTTTTTTGACTCTAAGGAATAGACCCTGCAAGGCTGCATCTGGCTGAAAATCACAAGGGGCTGGGAAGTGATACCTGGAAAGTCAGTGAAAGAGGCCACAGTGCCTAGGCTCCAAAGCCCATGTAATGCTTCGACAGTGCCCTGGAACGTGAAGGCACCCTCCACAGCGCTTTTTCCCCTCGTCTGCTCTGTAGCAGAGAGCTCTGGAGACTAGGTCTGTTCTGACTGGGAAACAGAGGCCCTGGGAGCAGAGCCATTGTTCTGGGGTCTTCACAGCCAAACACCTCTTGCACCAGGGAAGACTGAATAAGCAGTCCCTTGGGCTACCTTTTTTTGACTCTAAGGAAGAGACCCTGCAAGGCTGCATCTGGCTGAAAATCACAAGGGGCTGGGAAGTGATACCTGGAAAGTCAGTGAAAGAGGCCACAGTGCCTAGGCCCCAGCAGCCCAGGTAGGGCTTCCCCAAGGCAGGGAGCCTCAAGGAACCCTCCTCAGAGCTATTTCCCCATGTCTGCTCTGTAGCAGAGAGCTCTGGAGACTAGGACTGTTCTGACTGGGAAACTGAGGCCCTGGGAGCAGAGCCATTGTTCTGGCGTCTTCACAGCCAAACACCTCTTGCACCAGGGAAGACTGAATAAGCAGTCCCTTGGGCTACCTTTTTTTGACTCTAAGGAAGAGACCCTGCAAGGCTGCATCTGGCTGAAAATCACACGGGGCTGGGAAGTGATACCTGGAAAGTCAGTGAAAGAGGCCACAGTGCCTAGGCTCCAAAGCCCAGGTAAGGCTTCGACAGTGCCCTGGAACGTGAAGGCACCCTCCACAGCGCTTTTTCCCCATGTCTGCTCTGTAGCAGAGAGCTCTGGAGAGACTGGTCTGTTCTGACTGGGAAACTGAGGCCCTGGGAGCAGAGCCATTGTTCTGGGGTCTTCACAGCCAAACACCTCTTGCACCAGGGAAGACTGAATAAGCAGTCCCTTGGGCTACCTTTTTTTTTGACTCTAAGGAAGAGACCCTGCAAGGCTGCATCTGGCTGAAAATCACAAGGGGCTGGGAAGTGATACCTGGAAAGTCAGTGAAAGAGGCCACAGTGCCTAGGCCCCAGCACCCGGGTAGGGCTTCCCCAAGGCAAGGGAGCTCAAAGGAACCCTCCTCAGAGCTATTTCCCCATGTCTGCTCTGTAGCAGAGAGCTCTGGAGACTAGGTCTGTTCTGACTGGGAAACTGAGGCCCTGGGAGCAGAGCCATTGTTCTGGTTCTGGCGTCTTCACAGCCAAACACCTCTTGCACCAGGGAAGACTGAATAAGCAGTCCCTTGGGCTACCTTTTTTTTTTTTTCTAAGGAAGAGACCCTGCAAGGCTGCATCTGGCTGAAAATCACAAGGGGGGGGAAGTGATACCTGGAAAGTCAGTGAAAGAGGCCACAGTGCCTAGGCTCCAAAGCCCAGGTAAGGCTTCGACAGTGCCCTGGAACGTGAAGGCAACCCTCCACAGCTTTTTTTTTCATGTCCCCATGTGCTCTGTAGCAGAGAGAGCTCTGGAGACTAGGTCTGTTCTGACTGGGAAACTGAGGCCCTGGGAGCAGAGCCATTGTTCTGGCGTCTTCACAGCCAAACACCTCTTGCACCAGGGAAGACTGAATAAGCAGTCCCTTGGGCTACCTTTTTTGACTCTAAGGAAGAGACCCTGCAAGGCTGCATCTGGCTGAAAATCACAAGGGGCTGGGAAGTGATACCTGGAAAGTCAGTGAAAGAGGCCACAGTGCCTAGGCTCCAAAGCCCAGGTAAGGCTTCGACAGTGCCCTGGAACGTGAAGCCACCCTCCACAGCGCTTTTTTCCCATGTCTGCTCTGTAGCAGAGAGCTCTGGAGACTAGGTCTGTTCTGACTGGGAAACTGAGGCCCTGGGAGCAGAGCCATTGTTCTGGCGTCTTCACAGCCAAACACCTCTTGCACCAGGGAAGACTGAATAAGCAGTCCCTTGGGATACCTTTTTTGACTCTAAGGAAGAGAACCGGCAAGGCTGCATCTGGCTGAAAATCACAAGGGGCTGGGAAGTGATAACTGGAAAGTCAGTGAAAGAGGCCACAGTGCCTAGGCCCCAGCACCCCAGTAGGGCTTCCCCAGGCCCTGGAACCTGAAGGAACCCTCCTCAGAGCTTTTTTTTCCCCATGTCTGCTCTGTAGCAGAGAGCTCTGGAGACTAGGTCTGTTCTGACTGGGAAAACTGAGGCCCTGGGAGCAGAGCCATTGTTCTGGCGTCTTCACAGCCAAAACACCTCTTGCACCAGGGAAGACTGAATAAGCAGTCCCTTGGGCTACCTTTTTTGACTCTAAGGAAGAGACCCTGCAAGGCTGCATCTGGCTGAAAATCACAAGGGGCTGGGAAGTGATACCTGGAAAGTCAGTGAAAGAGGCCACAGTGCCTAGGCCCCAAAGCCCCCGTAAGGCTTCCCCAAGGCAGTGAGCCTCAAGGAACCCTCCTCAGAGCTATTTCCCCATGTCTGCTCTGTAGTAGAGAGCTCTGGAGACTAGGTCTGTTCTGACTGGGAAACTGAGGCCCTGGGAGCAGAGCCATTGTTCTGGCGTCTTCACAGCCAAACACCTCTTGCACCAGGGAAGACTGAATAAGCAGTCCCTTGGGCTACCTTTTTTGACTCTAAGGAAGAGACCCTGCAAGGCTGCATCTGGCTGAAAATCACAAGGGGCTGGGAAGTGATACCTGGAAAGTCAGTGAAAGAGGCCACAGTGCCTAGGCTCCAAAGCCCAGGTAAGGCTTCGACAGTGCCCTGGAACGTGAAGGCACCCTCCACAGCGCTTTTTCCCCATGTCTGCTCTGTAGCAGAGAGCTCTGGAGACTAGGTCTGTTCTGACTGGGAAACTGAGGCCCTGGGAGCAGAGCCATTGTTCTGGCGTCTTCACAGCCAAACACCTCTTGCACCAGGGAAGACTGAATAAGCAGTCCCTTGGGCTACCTTTTTTTGACTCTAAGGAAGAGACCCTGCAAGGCTGCATCTGGCTGAAAATCACAAGGGGCTGGGAAGTGATACCTGGAAAGTCAGTGAAAGAGGCCACAGTGCCTAGGCTCCAAAGCCCAGGTAAGGCTTCGACAGTGCCCTGGGAACGTGAAGGCACCCTCCACAGCGCTTTTTCCCCATGTCTGCTCTGTAGCAGAGAGCTCTGGAGACTAGGTCTGTTCTGACTGGGAAACTGAGGCCCTGGGAGCAGAGCCATTGTTCTGGCGTCTTCACAGCCAAACACCTCTTGCACCAGGGAAGACTGAATAAGCAGTCCCTTGGGCTACCTTTTTTGACTCTAAGGAAGAGACCCTGCAAGGCTGCATCTGGCTGAAAATCACAAGGGGCTGGGAAGTGATACCTGGAAAGTCAGTGAAAGAGGCCACAGTGCCTAGGCTCCAAAGCCCAGGTAAGGCTTCGACAGTGCCCTGGAACGTGAAGGCACCCTCCACAGCGCTTTTTCCCCATGTCTGCTCTGTAGCAGAGAGCTCTGGAGACTAGGTCTGTTCTGACTGGGAAACTGAGGCCCTGGGAGCAGAGCCATTGTTCTGGCGTCTTCACAGCCAAACACCTCTTGCACCAGGGAAGACTGAATAAGCAGTCCCTTGGGCTACCTTTTTTGACTCTAAGGAAGAGACCCTGCAAGGCTGCATCTGGCTGAAAATCACAAGGGGCTGGGAAGTGATACCTGGAAAGTCAGTGAAAGAGGCCACAGTGCCTAGGCTCCAAAGCCCAGGTAAGGCTTCGACAGTGCCCTGGAACGTGAAGGCACCCTCCACAGCGCTTTTTCCCCATGTCTGCTCTGTAGCAGAGAGCTCTGGAGACTAGGTCTGTTCTGACTGGGAAACTGAGGCCCTGGGAGCAGAGCCATTGTTCTGGCGTCTTCACAGCCAAACACCTCTTGCACCAGGGAAGACTGAATAAGCAGTCCCTTGGGCTACCTTTTTTTGACTCTAAGGAAGAGACCCTGCAAGGCTGCATCTGGCTGAAAATCACAAGGGGCTGGGAAGTGATACCTGGAAAGTCAGTGAAAGAGGCCACAGTGCCTAGGCTCCAAAGCCCAGGTAAGGCTTCGACAGTGCCCTGGAACGTGAAGGCACCCTCCACAGCGCTTTTTCCCCATGTCTGCTCTGTAGCAGAGAGCTCTGGAGACTAGGTCTGTTCTGACTGGGAAACTGAGGCCCTGGGAGCAGAGCCATTGTTCTGGCGTCTTCACAGCCAAACACCTCTTGCACCAGGGAAGACTGAATAAGCAGTCCCTTGGGCTACCTTTTTTGACTCTAAGGAAGAGACCCTGCAAGGCTGCATCTGGCTGAAAATCACAAGGGCTGGGAAGTGTGATACCTGGAAAGTCAGTGAAAGAGGCCACAGTGCCTAGGCTCCAAAGCCCAGGTAAGGCTTCGACAGTGCCCTGGAACGTGAAGGCACCCTCCACAGCGCTTTTTCCCATGTGTCTGCTCTGTAGCAGAGAGCTCTGGAGACTAGGTCTGTTCTGACTGGGAAACTGAGGCCCTGGGAGCAGAGCCATTGTTCTGGCGTCTTCACAGCCAAACACCTCTTGCACCAGGGAAGACTGAATAAGCAGTCCCTTGGGCTACCCCTTTTTTGACTCTAAGGAAGAGACCCTGCAAGGCTGCATCTGGCTGAAAATCACAAGGGGCTGGGAAGTGATACCTGGAAAGTCAGTGAAAGAGGCCACAGTGCCTAGGCTCCAAAAAGCCCAGTAAGGCTTCGACAGTGCCCTGGAACGTGAAGGCACCCTCCACAGCGCTTTTTCCCCATGTCTGCTCTGTAGCAGAGAGCTCTGGAGACTAGGTCTGTTCTGACTGGGAAACTGAGGCCCTGGGAGCAGAGCCATTGTTCTGGCGTCTTCACAGCCAAACACCTCTTGCACCAGGGAAGACTGAATAAGCAGTCCCTTGGGCTACCTTTTTTTGACTCTAAGGAAGAGACCCTGCAAGGCTGCATCTGGCTGAAAATCACAAGGGGCTGGGAAGTGATACCTGGAAAGTCAGTGAAAGAGGCCACAGTGCCTAGGCTCCAAAGCCCAGGTAAGGCTTCGACAGTGCCCTGGAACCTCAAGGCACCCTCCACAGAGCTATTTCCCCATGTCTGCTCTGTAGCAGAGAGCTCTGGAGATTAGGTCTGTTCTGACTGGGAAACTGAGGCCCTGGGAGCAGAGCCATTGTTCTGGCGTCTTCACAGCCAAACACCTCTTGCACCAGGGAAGACTGAATAAGCAGTCCCTTGGGCTACCTTTTTTGACTCTAAGGAAGAGACCCTGCAAGGCTGCATCTGGCTGAAAATCACAAGGGGCTGGGAAGTGATACCTGGAAAGTCAGTGAAAGAGGCCACAGTGCCTAGGCTCCAAAGCCCAGGTAAGGCTTCGACAGTGCCCTGGAACCTGAAGGCACCCCTCCACAGAGCTTTTTCCCCATGTCTGCTCTGTAGCAGAGAGCTCTGGAGACTAGGTCTGTTCTGACTGGGAAACTGAGGCCCTGGGAGCAGAGCCATTGTTCTGGCGTCTTCACAGCCAAACACCTCTTGCACCAGGGAAGACTGAATAAGCAGTCCATTGGGCTACCTTTTTTGACTCTAAGGAAGAGACCCTGCAAGGCTGCATCTGGCTGAAAATCACAAGGAGCTGGGAAGTGATACCTGGAATGTCAGTTTTAGAGGCCATAGTGCCTAGGTCCCAATACCCAGGTAAGGCTTCGAAAGTGCCCTGGAACCAGAAGGCACCCTCCACAGCGCTATTTCCCCATTGTCTGCTCTGTAGCAGAGTGCTCTGGAGACTAGGCCTGTTCTGAATGGGAAACTGAGGCCTGGAGGCAAACCCATTGGTGTGGCCACTTAACAGCCAAAAACCTCTTGCACCAGGGAAGCCTGAATTAGCATTCTCTTGGGCTACATTTTATGACTCTAAGGAAGAGATCCTGCCAGGCTCCCTTTGGCTGGAAATCACAAGGGGCTGGGAAGTGCTACTTGGAAAGTCAGTTGTAGGGGCCAGAGTGCCTAGGTCCCAAAGCCCAGTTAAGGCTTCGACAGTGCCCTGGAACATGAAGGCACCCTCCTCAGTGCTTTTTCCACATATCTGCTGTGTGGCAGAGAGCTCTGGAGACTAGGCCTGGTCTGACTGGGAAACTGAGGCCTGGAGGCAAACCAATTGTTGTGGTGTCTTAACAGCCAAACACCTCTTGCACCAGGGAATATTGAATAAGCACTCCCTTGGGCTACCTTTTATGACTCTCAGGAAGAGACCCTGCCAGATTTCCTTTGGCTGAAAATCACAAGGGGCTGGAAAGTGCTACCTGGAAATTCAGTGGAAGAGGCCCCAATGCCTAGGCCCCAGCGCCCGGATAGGGATTTCAGAAGCCAGGGAACCTCAAGGAACACTTCTCAGAGCTATTGCCCCATGTGTGCTCTGTAGTAGAGAGCTCTTGAGACTAGGTCTGTTCTGACTGGGAAACTGAGGCCCTGGGAGCAGACTCATTGTTGTGGCTTCTTCACAGACAAACACCTCTTGCACCAGGGAAGATTGAATAAGCACTCCCTTGGGCTAACTTTTATGACTCTAAGGAAGACACCCTGTCAGGTTGCCTTTGGCTGAAAGTCACAAGGGGCTGGGGAGTGCTACCTGGAAAGTCAGTTGTAGGGGCCATTGTGCCTAGGTCCCAAAGCCCAGGTAAGGCTTCGACAGTGCCCTGGAACGTGAAGGCGCCCTCCACAGCGATTTTTCCACATGTCTGCCCTGTAGCAGAGAGCACTGGAGACGAGGCCTGGTCTGAATGGGAAACTGAGGCCTCAAGGCAAACCTATTGTTCTGGTGTCTTCACGGCCAAACACCTCTTGCACCTAGAGCTCTGGAGACTAGGTCTGTTTCTGAATGGGAAACTGAGGCCCTGGGAGCAGACCCATTGTTGTGGCTTCTTCACAGACAAACACCTCTTGCACCAGGGAAGATTGAATAAGCACTCCCTTGGGCTACTTTTATGACTCTAAGGAAGAGACCCTGCCTGTATGTCTTTGGCTGGCTGAAAATCACAAGGGGCTGCAAACTGTTACTTGGAAAGTCAGTGGAAAAGGCAACAGTGCCTAGGCCCCCACTGCCCGGGGGTAGGGCTTCTCCAAGCCCGGAACCTCAAGTAACACTCCTCAGAGCTATTTTCCTATATGTGTGCTCTGTAGCAGAGAGCTCTGAAGACTAGGTCTGTTATGACTGGGAAACTGAGGCCCTGGAAGCAGACCCATTGTTGTGGCTTCTTAAGAGACAAACACCTATTGCACCAGGGAAGATTGAATAAGCAGTCCCTTGGGCTACCTTTTATGACTCTAAGGAAGAGACCCTGCCAGGCTGCCTTTGGCTGAAAATCACAAGGGGCTAGAAAGTGCTACCTGGAAAGTCAGTGGAAGAGCCCACAGTGCCTAGGCCCCACCGCCCGGGTAGGGCTTCCCCAAGCCAGGAACCTCAAGGAACCCTCCTCAGAGCTATTGCCCCATGTGTGCTCTGTAGCAGAGAGCTCTGGAGACTAGGTCTGTTCTGACTGGGAAACTGAGGCCTGGGAGCAGACCCATTGTTGTGGCTTCTTCACAGCCAAACACCTGCTTGCACCAGGGAAGGATTGAATAAGCACTCCCTTGGGCTACCTTTTTTGACTCTAAGGAAGAGACCCTGCAAGGCTGCATTAAGGCTGAAAATCACAAGGGGCTGGAAAGTGCTACCTGGAAAGTCAGTGGAAGAGAGCCACAGTGCCTAGGGCCCACCACCCACGGGTAGGGCTTCCCCAAGCCAGGGAACCTCAAGGAACCTCCTCAGAGCTATTTCCCCATGTCTGCTCTGTAGCAGAGAGCTCTGGAGACTAGGTCTGTTCTGACTGGGAAAACTGAGGCCCTGGGAGCAGACCCATTGTTGTGGCGTCTTCACAGCCAAACACCTCTTGCACCAGGGAATCCTGAATAAGCACTCCCTTGGGCTACCTTTTATGACTCTAAGGAAGAGACCCTGCCAGCCTGTCTTTGGCTGAAAATTACAATGGGCTGTAAAGTGCTACCTGGAAAGTCAGTGGAAGAGGCCACAGTGCCTAGGCCCCACCGCCGGGATTGGGCTTCCCCAAGCCGTGGAACCTCAAGGAACACTCCTCAGAGCTATTGCCCCATATGTGCTCGGTAGCAGAGAGCTCTGGAGACTAGGTCTGTTCTGACGGGGAAACTCAAGCCCTGGGAGCAGAACCATTCTTGTGGCTTCTTAACAGACAAACACCTCTTGTACCAGGGAAGCCTGAATAAGTACTCCCTTGGGCTACCTTTTATGACTCTAAGTAAGAGACCGTGCCAGGTTGCCTTTAGTTGCAAATCACAAGGTGCTGGAAAGTGCTACCTGGAAAGTCAGTGGAAGAGGCCACAGTGCCTAGGCCCCATCGCCCGGGTAGGGCTTCCCCAAGCCAGGGAACATCAAGGAACACTCCTTGGAGCTATTGCCCCGTGTGTGCTCTGTAGCAGAGAGCACTGGATATTGCTAAGGCTGTTCTGACTGGGAAACTGAGGCCCTGGGATCAGACCCATTGTTGTGGCTTCTTAACAGACAAAAACTTTTTCTACCAGGGAAGCCTGAATAAGCACTCCCTTGGGTGACCTCTTATGGCTGCAAGAAAGAGACCCTGCCAGGCTGTTTTTGGCTGAAAATCACAAGGGGCTGGAAAGTGCTACCTGGAAAGTCAGTTGAAGGGGCCACAGTGCCTAGGCCCTACTGCCCGGGTAGGGCTTCCCCAAGCCAGGCAACCTCAAGAAACACTCCTCAGAGCTATTGCCCTATGTGTGCTCTGTATCAGAGGGCTCTGGAGACTACTAGGTCTTTTCTGACTGGAAACTGAGGCCCTCGGAACAGACCCATTGCTGTGGCTTCTTAACAGACAAACACCTTTGCACCAGGGAAGCTTGAATGAGCACTACCTTGTGCTACCATTTATGACTCTGTGGAAGAGACCCTGCCAGGCTGTCTTTGGCTGAAAATTACAATGGGCTGGAAAGTGCTACCTGGAAAGTCAGTGGAAGAGGCCACAGTGCCTAGGCCCCACCGCCCGGGAAGAGCTTCCCCAAGCCAGGGAACATCAAGGAACACTCCTCAGAGCTGTTGCCCCATGTGTGCTCTGTAGCATCCAGCTCTGGAGACTACTAGGTCTGTTCTGACTGGGAAACTGAGGCCCTGGGAGCAGGTCCATTGTTGTGACTTCTTAACAGACAAACAACTCTTGCACCAGGGGAGCCTGAATAAGCACTCCTTTGGGCTACCTTTTATGACTCTAAGGAAGAGACTCTTCCAGGCTGCCTTTGGCTGAAAATCACAAGGGGCTGGAAAGGGCTACCTGGAAAGTCAAGGGAAGAGCCCACAGTGCCTAGGCCCCACCGCCCGGGTAGGGCTTCCCCAAGCCGGGGAAACTCAAGGAACACGCCTCAGAGCTGTTGCCCCTTGTGTGCTCTGTAGCAGAGAGCTCTGGAGACTAGGTCTGTTCTGGCTGGGAAATTTAGGCCCTGGGAGAAGACCCATTGTTGTGGCTACTTAACAGACAAACACCTCTTGCACCAGGGAAGGTTGAATAAGCACTCCCTTGGGCTACCTTTTATGACTCTAAGAAGAGACCGTGCCAGGCTGCTTTTGGCTGAAAATCACAAGGGGCTGTAAAGTCCTACGTGGAAAGTCAGTGGAAGAATCCACAGTGCCTAGGTCGCACCACACGGGTAGGGCTTCCCCAAGCCAGGGAACCTCAAGAAACACTCCTTAGAGCTATTGCCCCATGTGTGCTCTGTAGCAGAGAGCTCTGGAGACTAGGTCTGTTCTGACGGGGAAACTGAGGCCCTGGAGCAGACCCATTGTTGTGGCTTCTTAACAGACAAAAACCACTTGTACCAGGGAAGCCTTAATAAGCACCCCCTTGGGCTTCCTTTTTTGACTCTAAGGAAGAGAGCCTGCAAGGCTGCATCTGGCTGAAAATCACAAGGGGCTGGGAAGTGATACCTGGAAAGTCAGTGAAAGAGGCCACAGTGCCTAGGCTCCAAAGCCCAGGTAAGGCTTCGACAGTGCCCTGGAACGTGAAGGCACCCTCCACAGCGCTTTTTCCCCATTTCTGCTCTGTAGCAGAGAGCTCTGGAGACTAGGTCTGTTCTGACTGGGAAACGGAGGCCCTGGGAGCAGAGCCATTGTTCTGGCGTCTTCACAGCCAAACACCTCTTGCACCAGGGAAGACTGAATAAGCAGTCCCTTGGGCTACCTTTTTTGACTCTAAGGAAGAGATCCTGCAAGGCTGCATCTAGCTGAAAATCACAAGGGACTGGGAAGTGATACCTGGAAAGTCAGTGGAAGAGTCCACAGTGCCTAGGGCCTACCACCCGGGTAGGGCTTCCCCAAGCCAATGAACCTCAAGGAACACTCCTCAGAGCTATTGCCCCATGTGTGCTCTGTAACAGTGAGCTCTGGAGACTAGGTATGTTCTGACTGGGAAACTGAATCCCTGGGAGCAGACCCATTGTTGTGGCTTCTTAACAGACAAACACCTCTTGCACCAGAGGAGCTTGAGTAAGCACTTCCTTGGGCCACCATTTATGACTCTAAGGAAGAGACCCTACCAGGCTGCCTTTAACTGAAAATCACAAGTGGCTGGAAAGT
>JAGTYA010001111.1:0-13945 GCA_024291935.2 Okapia johnstoni | reverse complement strand
CACCTTGTTCCGGCTCCGATACGGGGCTTGACTCCTTGCGGAGACTCCCGGTTCCCCCAGATCCCCGGGGCCAACCTCCAAGAAACGGTCTTCCGCCACACCGCGAGGCGTCCACCCGGGCGCCCCTCCGTCGAGACCGGCCCCTTGGAATCCCTGCACGACGCGTGAGCCGTCCTGCCTTACTCTCTGGCGCGGCAACGGAGCCTGGACTCCCTCTACGACCCCCAGAGGTTCTGGGATACCGTGTCCCCAGGCGGCGGAAAACCCTGAGTCCTCCCAGAGGCCGTCCTCGTCGAGGGGCACCCCCGTCGCCGTCGGCCGCCTCCTGTATCGAAAGGGGGGTCCAATCCCCTTCCTGAGAATGCCATCGCATCCCTACATTCCCTCGCACCTCCAGAGCGGGACGCTCGCCTCTCCTGAGGTTCGAGAAGAGGGCCCACAAGGGGCCAGTTCCGGCCGCAAGAATGACAAAAGGTCCCCCGAGGAACCCCCATCGGCAAGGCGAGTCCAGTTCCCTGGACGTGAGGCGAGGGGCACCCCAGCAGCCCCTGGCGGCGGATGTCAAAGGAGGCCTGGAACTTCAGATGGCAACAAGAGAGGTCCCGAGGCGCACCCCCGATTCAGAGAGGCCACCCCCGCTTCCCTGGCCGCCGAAAAGCGGGTCACCTCTGCCCTGCATTCGAGGGGGAAGCCACCCGATTAGAATTGGCTGTGACGTGGAGAGAAAGCTGACTTCCCCTGACTCCCTGGGAGGCCACCCGCACAGGTGCCAGTTATACCCCTCCACCCTCCTTGGGGACCCACAGCGTGAAGTACGTTAACAGTCCCTTGCCTAGACGCGGACGCCAGGAGGCGGCTCTTAGCCTCCTGGCGAATCCACAGAGGCTGGCGAATCGGGCCCTGGTACCGCTGTCGAAAGGAGGCATGGCGACCCGCTGGGCTAACGGAGACGGGGAGGGAAGCGTACCGCCACAACTCGCGAATCTGCACCAGCCGCAAGTCGAGAACACCCCCGTGAGGCCACGAGCAGAGGGAGGAGGCGCTTTTGCCTTGCAGGGTCCTGGAGAGCATGCGGCACATGTTCCGGCTCCGAGACGGGGCTTGACTCCTTGCGGGCGACTTCCAGGTGTCCCCCGAGATCCCGGGCCAACCTGCAAAGAAAGCGGGGGTTCCCGCACACCGCGAGGGCCCTCGGGCTCCCCTCCTTGGAGACGGGGCCACTGGGATCTGCAGCGACAGAGTAAGCTCCTGCCTTCACTTCTCTTGGCGCTGCAACGGAGGCTGGACTCCCTCTAACGCCCCAGAGGTTCCCTGGGGATACCCCGTGTCAGGCTGGAGCGTGACCACTGAGTCTCAGAGGCCGCTAGGCGAGGGGCCCCCCGTCGCGTCGGCCCCTCCTCTCGAATGGGGGGTCCAATCCCCATCCTGAATTG
Organism: Okapia johnstoni; assembly: GCA_024291935.2. Taxonomy (NCBI): domain Eukaryota; kingdom Metazoa; phylum Chordata; class Mammalia; order Artiodactyla; family Giraffidae; genus Okapia; species Okapia johnstoni. Next base: position 12,512 of record JAGTYA010001111.1, on the reverse strand, counting down.
CCATCGCAAAATCCCTACATTCCCTCGCACCTCCAGAGCGGGACTCTCGCGACTCCTGAGGTTCGAGAAAGCGGCCCAAAGGGGCCAGTTACGGGCCTAAGACCAAAGGTCCCCACTAGGAACCCCCATCTGGCAACGCGAGTCCAGTTCCCTGGAGTGAGGCGAGGGGAAGCCCCAGAGCTGGCGATGATCAAAGGTGAGGCCTGGGATCTTTCAGAGGACAACAAGAGAGGCACCGAGGCGCCACGCCCCCGATTCAGAGAGGCCACCCCCGCTATCCCCTGGCCAGCGCGGAAAGCACGACCTTGCCCCTGGCATTTCGAGGGGAAGCGCCGATTGCCCTTGGCTGTGGAATGGAGAGAAAGGCTGTGTCCCCACGACTCACTGGAGGCCACCCTCGACAGGTGCCAGGTATACCTGTCTCCCCATCCTCCCCCTCCGGGGACACCCCCGAGGGTCCTAGCTCAATGCCTGACGCGGACCCAGGGCGCTGCAGCGCTCTGGCGAATCCCGAGGCTGCTCGGAGCCCCTGTAGCGTCGAAAAGGAGGCATGGCGAACCCCGTGGGTAACGGGGAGAGATGGGCGGGGGATACCCGGCCGCAACTGAGAATTGCACCCCCGCAAGTCGAGAAACCGTTTTGTAGAGGCCACGCCCATTGCGGGAGGAGGCGCTTTCTCCCTTGAGGGCATGGGCAGCATGCCCCCGGCACCTTTAGTTCCGGCTCCTGAACGGGGGCTTGAGACTCTCTTTGCGGGCGACTCCAGGTGTCCCCGAGATCCACCCGGGCCAACCTGCCAAAGAAAAGCGGGGCTTTCCCGCCTACACACCCGCTGAGGGCGTCCCCCCACCGGGCCCCCCGCCTTGCGAGAGACGGGGCCCTTGGGATATCTTGCAGCGAACGCGAGAGCCTCCTGCCTTCTCTCTGGCGCTGCAACGGAGGCTGGGACTCCCTCTAGGCGCCCCCAGAGGTTCCCTGGGATACCCGTGTCCACAGGCGAGCGGAACCCTGAGTCTCCGAGAGGCCGCCTCGCGAGTGGGCCCCGCGCCGTCGGCCTCCTCTCGAAAAGGGGGAGTCCAATCCCCTTTCCTGAATGCCCATCGCAATCACCTACATTCCCTCGCACCTCCAGAGCGGGACTCTCGCCTCTCCCTGAGGTTCGAGAAGAGGCCCCAAGGGGCCAGTTCCGGGCCGCAAGACCAAAGGTCCCCGAGGAACCCCCATCGGCAAGCGAGTCCAGTTTCCCCTGGACGTGAGGCGAGGGGAGTAGCCCAGCAGCCCCTGGCGATGTCAAAGGAGGCCTGGACTTCTCAGAGGCAACAAGAGAGGCGTCCCCGAGGCGCCACGCCCCCGATTCAGAGAGGCATTACCCCTTCCCTGCTTCCCCCTGCGCCGCGCGGAAAAAGCACGACCTTCGCCCCTGCATTCGAGGGAAAAAGCCCGATTGTAGCGATTGCCCTTGGCTGTGTACCGGAGAGAAAGGCGAGTCCCCTCGACTCCCCTGGAGGCCACCCCACAGTTGCCAGTTATACCTGTCCCCCTCCCCCCCTCCGGGGACCCCGAGGGTCCTAGCTCCATGCCTGACGCGGACCCAGGGCGCTGCAGCGCCAACTCCTGGGCGAATCCGAGGTGTCGGGCCCCTGTCGTGAGGCCACGCCCATAGAGGGAGGAGGCGCTTTTTTTTTTCCCTTGCAGGGCATGGAGAGCATGCCCCGGGCACCTGTTCCGGCTCCGAACGGGGCTTGACTCCTTGCGGGCGACTCCAGGTGTCCCCCGAGATCCCCGGGCCAACCTGCCAAGAAAGCGGGGCTTCCCGCCACACACCGCGAGGGCGTCCCCCGGGGCCCCCCTCCTTGCGAGACGGGGCCCTTGGGATCTGCAGCGACGCGAGAGCCGTCCTGCCTTCTCTCTGGCGCTGCAACGGAGGCTGGTGGACTCCCTCTAGGCGCCCCCAGAGGTTCCCTGGGATACCCGTGTCCACAGGCGAGCGGAACCCTGAGTCTCCAGAGGCCGCTCGCGAGGGGCCCCCCGTCGCCGTCGGCCCCCTCCTCTCGAAAGGGGGGTCCAATCCCCTTCCTGAATGCCATCGCAATCCCTACATTCCCTCGCACCTCCAGAGCGGGACTCTCGCCTCTCCTGAGGTTCGAGAAGAGGCCCCAAGGGGCCAGTTCCTGGCCGCAAGACCAAAGGTCCCCGAGGAACCCCCATCGGCAAGCGAGTCCAGTTCCCTGGACGTGAGGCGAGGGGAAGCCCAGCAGCCCCTGGCGATGTGTCAAAGGAGGCCTGGACTTCTCAGAGGGCAACAAGAGAGGCTCCCCCGAGGCGCCACGCCCCCGGACCGATTCAGAGAGGCCACCCCCGCTTCCCCCCCCGTGCGCCGCGCGGGAAAAGCACGACCTTCGCCCCTGCATTCGAGGGGAAGCCCGATTGCCCTTGGCTGTGACCGGAGAGAAAGGCTGAGTCCCCTCGACTCCCTGGAGGCCACCCCACAGGTGCCAGTTATACCTGTCCCCTCCCCCCCTCCGGGGACCCCGAGGGTCCTAGCTCCATGCCTGACGCGGACCCAGGGCGCTGCAGCGCCTCCTGGCGAATCCCGAGGGCTGCTCGGGGCCCCTGTCCGCTCGAAAGGAGGCATGGCGACCCCCGCTGGGCTAACGGGGGAGACGGGCCGGGGGTACCCGCCGCAACTCGAGAATGCACCGCCGCAAGTCGAGAACACCCCCGTGAGGCCACGCCCATAGAGGGGAGGAGGCGCTTTTCCCCTTGCAGGGCATGGAGAGCATGCCCCGGCACCTGTTCCGGCTCCGAACGGGGCTTGACTCCTTGCGGGCGACTCCAGGTGTCCCCCGAGATCCCCGGCCAACCTGCCAAGAAAGCGGGGCTTCCCGCCACACCGCGAGGGCCGTCCCCCGGGCCCCCCCTCCTTGCGAGACGGGGCCCTTGGGATCTGCAGCGACGCGAGAAGCCGTCCTGCCTTCTCTCTGGCGCTGCAACGGAGGCTGGACTCCCTCTAGGCGCCCCCAGAGGTTCCCTGGGATACCCGTGTCCACAGGCGCGAGCGGAACCCTGAGTCTCCAGAGGCCGCTCGCGAGGGGACGCCCCCCGTCGACCGTCGGCCCCTCCTCTCGAAAGGGGGGTCCAATCCCCTTCCTGAATGCCATCGCAATCCCTACATTCCCTCGCACCTCCAGAGCGGGACTCTCGCCTCTCCTGAGGGTTCGAGAAGAAGAGCCCCAAGGGGCCAGTTCCGGCCGCAAAGAGCCAAAGGTCCCCGAGGAACCCCCATCGGCAGCGAAGTCCAGTTCCCGGGAGTGAGGCGAGGGGACCATAAGAGCCCAGCGGAGCCAGCCCTGGCGATGTCTAAAGGAGGCCTGGACTTCTCAGAGGGCAACAAGAGAGGCTCCCCGAGGCGCCACGCCCCCGATTCAGAGAGGCCACTCCCCCCGCTTCCCCCTGCGGCCGCGCGGAAAAAAAGCACGACCTTCGCCCCACTGCCTATTCTCGAGGGTAAGAGCCCGATTTGCCCCTTGGCTGTCGACGGAGAGAGAAAGGCTGAGTGGAGTTCCCCTCGACCATCCCTGGAGGCCACCCCACAGGTGCCAGTTATACCTGTCCCCTCCCCCCCTCCGGGGACCCCCGAGGGTGTCCATAGCTCCATGCCTGACGCGGACCCAGGCGCTGCAGCGCCTCCTGGACGAATCCCGAGGCTGCTCGGGCCCCCTGTGCCGCTCGAAAAAGGAGGCATGGCGACCCCCGCTGGGCTAACGGGGGGAGACGGGCCGGGGTGGATACCCGCCGCAACTCGAGAATGCACCGCAGCAAGTCGAGAACAGCCCTTGGGATCTGCAGCGACGCGAGAGCCGTCCTGCCTTCTCTCTGGCGCTGCAACGGAGGCTGGACTCCCTCTAGGCGCCCCCAGAGGTTCCCTGGGATACCCGTGTCCACAGGCGAGCGGAACCCTGAGTCTCCAGAGGCCGCTCGCGAGGGACCCCCCGTCGCCGTCGGCCCCTCCTCTCGAAAGGGGGGTCCAATCCCCTTCCTGAATGCCATCGCAATCCCTACATTCCCTCGCACCTCCAGAGCGGGACTCTCGCCTCTCCTGAGGTTCGAGAAGAGGCCCCAAGGGGCCAGTTCCGGCCGCAAGACCAAAGGTCCCCGAGGAACCCCCATCGGCAAGCGAGTCCAGTTCCCTGGACGTGAGGCGAGGGGAAGCCCAGCAGCCCCTGGCGATGTCAAAGGAGGCCTGGACTTCTCAGAGGCAACAAGAGAGGCTCCCCGAGGCGCCACGCCCCCGATTCAGAGAGGCCACCCCCGCTTCCCCTGCGCCGCGCGGAAAAAGCACGACCTTCGCCCCTGCATTCGAGGGGAAGCCCGATTGCCCTTGGCTGTGACCGACCGGAGAGAAAGGCTGAGTCCCCTCGACTCCCTGGAGGCCACCCCACAGGTGCCAGTTATACCTGTCCCCTCCCCCCCTCCGGGGGACCCCCGAGGGTCCTAGCTCCATGCCTGACGCGGACCCAGGGCGCTGCAGCGCCTCCTGGCGAATCCCGAGGCTGCTCGGGCCCCTGTCCGCTCGAAAGGAGGCATGGCGACCCGCTGGGCTAACGGGGGAGACGGGCCGGGGTACCCGCCGCAACTCGAGAATGCACCGCCGCAAGTCGAGAACACCCCCCGTGAGGCCACGCCCATAGAGGGAGGAGGCGCTTTTCCCTTGCAGGGCATGGAGAGCATGCCCCGGCACCTGTTCCGGCTCCGAACGGGGCTTGACTCCTTGCGGGCGACTCCAGGTGTCCCCGAGATCCCCGGGCCAACCTGCCAAGAAAGCGGGGCTTCCCGCCACACCGCGAGGGCGTCCCCCGGGCCCCCCTCCTTGCGAGACGGGGCCCTTGGGATCTGCAGCGACGCGAGAGCCGTCCTGCCTTCTCTCTGGCGCTGCAACGGAGGCTGGACTCCCTCTAGGCGCCCCCAGAGGTTCCCTGGGATACCCGTGTCCACAGGCGAGCGGAACCCTGAGTCTCCAGAGGCCGCTCGCGAGGGGCCCCCCGTCGCCGTCGGCCCCTCCTCTCGAAAGGGGGGTCCAATCCCCTTCCTGAATGCCATCGCAATCCCTACATTCCCTCGCACCTCCAGAGCGGGACTCTCGCCTCTCCTGAGGTTCGAGAAGAGGCCCCAAGGGGCCAGTTCCGGCCGCCGCAAGACCAAAGGTCCCCGAGGAACCCCCATCGGCAAGCGAGTCCAGTTCCCTGGACGTGAGGCGAGGGGAAGCCCAGCAGCCCCTGGCGATGTCAAAGGAGGCCTGGACTTCTCAGAGGCAACAAGAGAGGCTCCCCGAGGCGCCACGCCCCCGATTCAGAGAGGCCACCCCCGCTTCCCCCTGCGCCGCGCGGAAAAGCACGACCTTCGCCCCTGCATTCGAGGGGAAGCCCGATTGCCCTTGGCTGTGACCGGAGAGAAAGGCTGAGTCCCCTCGACTCCCTGGAGGCCACCCCACAGGTGCCAGTTATACCTGTCCCCTCCCCCCCTCCGGGGACCCCCGAGGGTCCTAGCTCCATGCCTGACGCGGACCCAGGGCGCTGCAGCGCCTCCTGGCGAATCCCGAGGCTGCTCGGGCCCCTGTCCGCTCGAAAGGAGGCATGGCGACCCCGCTGGGCTAACGGGGGAGACGGGCCGGGGTACCCGCCGCAACTCGAGAATGCACCGCCGCAAGTCGAGAACACCCCCGTGAGGCCACGCCCATAGAGGGAGGAGGCGCTTTTCCCTTGCAGGGCATGGAGAGCATGCCCCGGCACCTGTTCCGGCTCCGAACGGGGCTTGACTCCTTGCGGGCGACTCCAGGTGTCCCCCGAGATCCCCGGGCCAACCTGCCAAGAAAGCGGGGCTTCCCGCCACACCGCGAGGGCGTCCCCCGGGCCCCCCTCCTTGCGAGACGGGGCCCTTGGGATCTGCAGCGACGCGAGAGCCGTCCTGCCTTCTCTCTGGCGCTGCAACGGAGGCTGGACTCCCTCTAGGCGCCCCCAGAGGTTCCCTGGGATACCCGTGTCCACAGGCGAGCGGAACCCTGAGTCTCCAGAGGCCGCTCGCGAGGGGCCCCCCGTCGCCGTCGGCCCCTCCTCTCGAAAGGGGGGTCCAATCCCCTTCCTGAATGCCATCGCAATCCCTACATTCCCTCGCACCTCCAGAGCGGGACTCTCGCCTCTCCTGAGGTTCGAGAAGAGGCCCCAAGGGGCCAGTTCCGGCCGCAAAGACCAAAGGTCCCCCGAGGAACCCCCATCGGCAAGCGAGTCCAGTTCCCTGGACGTGAGGCGAGGGGAAGCCCAGCAGCCCCTGGCGATGTCAAAGGAGGCCTGGACTTCTCAGAGGCAACAAGAGAGGCTCCCCGAGGCGCCACGCCCCCGATTCAGAGAGGCCACCCCCGCTTCCCCCTGCGCCGCGCGGAAAAAGCACGACCTTCGCCCCTGCATTCGAGGGGAAGCCCGATTGCCCTTGGCTGTGACCGGAGAGAAAGGCTGAGTCCCCTCGACTCCCTGGAGGCCACCCCACAGGTGCCAGTTATACCTGTCCCCTCCCCCCCTCCGGGGACCCCCGAGGGTCCTAGCTCCATGCCTGACGCGGACCCAGGGCGCTGCAGCGCCTCCTGGCGAATCCCGAGGCTGCTCGGGCCCCTGTCCGCTCGAAAGGAGGCATGGCGACCCCGCTGGGCTAACGGGGGAGACGGGCCGGGGTACCCGCCGCAACTCGAGAATGCACCGCCGCAAGTCGAGAACACCCCCCGTGAGGCCACGCCCATAGAGGGAGGAGGCGCTTTTCCCTTGCAGGGCATGGAGAGCATGCCCCGGCACCTGTTCCGGCTCCGAACGGGGCTTGACTCCTTGCGGGCGACTCCAGGTGTCCCCCGAGATCCCCGGGCCAACCTGCCAAGAAAGCGGGGCTTCCCGCCACACCGCGAGGGCGTCCCCCGGGCCCCCCTCCTTGCGAGACGGGGCCCTTGGGATCTGCAGCGACGCGAGAGCCGTCCTGCCTTCTCTCTGGCGCTGCAACGGAGGCTGGACTCCCTCTAGGCGCCCCCAGAGGTTCCCTGGGATACCCGTGTCCACAGGCGAGCGGAACCCTGAGTCTCCAGAGGCCGCTCGCGAGGGGCCCCCCGTCGCCGTCGGCCCCTCCTCTCGAAAGGGGGGTCCAATCCCCTTCCTGAATGCCATCGCAATCCCTACATTCCCTCGCACCTCCAGAGCGGGACTCTCGCCTCTCCTGAGGTTCGAGAAGAGGCCCCAAGGGGCCAGTTCCGGCCGCAAGACCAAAGGTCCCCGAGGAACCCCCATCGGCAAGCGAGTCCAGTTCCCTGGACGTGAGGCGAGGGGAAGCCCAGCAGCCCCTGGCGATGTCAAAGGAGGCCTGGACTTCTCAGAGGCAACAAGAGAGGCTCCCCGAGGCGCCACGCCCCCGATTCAGAGAGGCCACCCCCGCTTCCCCCTGCGCCGCGCGGAAAAGCACGACCTTCGCCCCTGCATTCGAGGGGAAGCCCGATTGCCCTTGGCTGTGACCGGAGAGAAAGGCTGAGTCCCCTCGACTCCCTGGAGGCCACCCCACAGGTGCCAGTTATACCTGTCCCCTCCCCCCCTCCGGGGGGACCCCCGAGGGTCCTAGCTCCATGCCTGACGCGGACCCAGGGCGCTGCAGCGCCTCCTGGCGAATCCCGAGGCTGCTCGGGCCCCTGTCCGCTCGAAAGGAGGCATGGCGACCCCCCCGCTGGGCTAACGGGGGAGACGGGCCGGGGTACCCGCCGCAACTCGAGAAATGCACCGCCGCAAGTCGAGAACACCCCCGTGAGGCCACGCCCATAGAGGGAGGAGGCGCTTTTCCCTTGCAGGGCATGGAGAGCATGCCCCGGCACCTGTTCCGGCTCCGAACGGGGCTTGACTCCCTGCGGGCGACTCCAGGTGTCCCCCGAGATCCCCGGGCCAACCTGCCAAGAAAGCGGGGCTTCCCGCCACACCGCGAGGGCGTCCCCCCCGGCCCCCCTCCTTGCGAGACGGGGCCCTTGGGATCTGCAGCGACGCGAGAGCCGTCCTGCCTTCTCTCTGGCGCTGCAACGGAGGCTGGACTCCCTCTAGGCGCCCCCAGAGGTTCCCTGGGATACCCGTGTCCACAGGCGAGCGGAACCCTGAGTCTCCAGAGGCCGCTCGCGAGGGGCCCCCCGTCGCCGTCGGCCCCTCCTCTCGAAAGGGGGGTCCAATCCCCTTCCTGAATGCCATCGCAATCCCTACATTCCCTCGCACCTCCAGAGCGGGACTCTCGCCTCTCCTGAGGTTCGAGAAGAGGCCCCAAGGGGCCAGTTCCGGCCGCAAGACCAAAGGTCCCCGAGGAACCCCCATCGGCAAGCGAGTCCAGTTCCCTGGACGTGAGGCGAGGGGAAGCCCAGCAGCCCCTGGCGATGTCAAAGGAGGCCTGGACTTCTCAGAGGCAACAAGAGAGGCTCCCCGAGGCGCCACGCCCCCGATTCAGAGAGGCCACCCCCGCTTCCCCCTGCGCCGCGCGGAAAAGCACGACCTTCGCCCCTGCATTCGAGGGGAAGCCCGATTGCCCTTGGCTGTGACCGGAGAGAAAGGCTGAGTCCCCTCGACTCCCTGGAGGCCACCCCACAGGTGCCAGTTATACCTGTCCCCTCCCCCCCTCGGGGACCCCCGAGGGTCCTAGCTCCATGCCTGACGCGGACCCAGGGCGCTGCAGCGCCTTCTGGCGAATCCCGAGGCTGCTCGGGCCCCTGTCCGCTCGAAAGGAGGCATGGCGACCCCGCTGGGCTAACGGGGGAGACGGGCCGGGGTACCCGCCGCAACTCGAGAATGCACCGCCGCAAGTCGAGAACACCCCCGTGAGGCCACGCCCATAGAGGGAGGAGGCGCTTTTCCCTTGCAGGGCATGGAGAGCATGCCCCGGCACCTGTTCCGGCTCCGAACGGGGCTTGACTCCTTGCGGGCGACTCCAGGTGTCCCCCGAGATCCCCGGGCCAACCTGCCAAGAAAGCGGGGCTTCCCGCCACACCGCGAGGGCGTCCCCCGGGCCCCCCTCCTTGCGAGACGGGGCCCTTGGGATCTGCAGCGACGCGAGAGCCGTCCTGCCTTCTCTCTGGCGCTGCAACGGAGGCTGGACTCCCTCTAGGCGCCCCCAGAGGTTCCCTGGGATACCCGTGTCCACAGGCGAGCGGAACCCTGAGTCTCCAGAGGCCGCTCGCGAGGGGCCCCCCGTCGCCGTCGGCCCCTCCTCTCGAAAGGGGGGTCCAATCCCCTTCCTGAATGCCATCGCAATCCCTACATTCCCTCGCACCTCCAGAGCGGGACTCTCGCCTCTCCTGAGGTTCGAGAAGAGGCCCCAAGGGGCCAGTTCCGGCCGCAAGACCAAAGGTCCCCGAGGAACCCCCATCGGCAAGCGAGTCCAGTTCCCTGGACGTGAGGCGAGGGGAAGCCCAGCAGCCCCTGGCGATGTCAAAGGAGGCCTGGACTTCTCAGAGGCAACAAGAGAGGCTCCCCGAGGCGCCACGCCCCCGATTCAGAGAGGCCACCCCCGCTTCCCCCTGCGCCGCGCGCGGAAAAGCACGACCTTCGCCCCTGCATTCGAGGGGAAGCCCGATTGCCCTTGGCTGTGACCGGAGAGAAAGGCTGAGTCCCCTCGACTCCCTGGAGGCCACCCCACAGGTGCCAGTTATACCTGTCCCCTCCCCCCCCCCCGGGGACCCCCGGGTCCTAGCTCCATGCCTGACGCGGACCCAGGGCGCTGCAGCGCCTCCTGGCGAATCCCGAGGCTGCTCGGGCCCCTGTCCGCTCGAAAGGAGGCATGGCGACCCCGCTGGGCTAACGGGGGAGACGGGCCGGGGTACCCGCCGCAACTCGAGAATGCACCGCCGCAAGTCGAGAACACCCCGTGAGGAGGCCACGCCCATAGAGGGAGGAGGCGCTTTTCCCTTGCAGGGCATGGAGAGCATGCCCCGGCACCTGTTCCGGCTCCGAACGGGGCTTGACTCCTTGCGGGCGACTCCAGGTGTCCCCCGAGATCCCCGGGCCAACCTGCCAAGAAAGCGGGGCTTCCCGCCACACCGCGAGGGCGTCCCCCGGGCCCCCCTCCTTGCGAGACGGGGCCCTTGGGATCTGCAGCGACGCGAGAGCCGTCCTGCCTTCTCTCTGGTGCTGCAACGGAGGCTGGACTCCCTCTAGGCGCCCCCCAGAGGTTCCCTGGGATACCCGTGTCCACAGGCGAGCGGAACCCTGAGTCTCCAGAGGCCGCTCGCGAGGGGCCCCCCGTCGCCGTCGGCCCCTCCTCTCTCGAAAGGGGGGTCCAATCCCCTTCCTGAATGCCATCGCAATCCCTACATTCCCTCGCACCTCCAGAGCGGGACTCTCGCCTCTCCTGAGGTTCGAGAAGAGGCCCCAAGGGGCCAGTTCCGGCCGCAAGACCAAAGGTCCCCGAGGAACCCCCATCGGCAAGCGAGTCCAGTTCCCTGGACGTGAGGCGAGGGGAAGCCCAGCAGCCCCTGGCGATGTCAAAGGAGGCCTGGACTTCTCAGAGGCAACAAGAGAGGCTCCCCGAGGCGCCACGCCCCCGATTCAGAGAGGCCACCCCCGCTTCCCCCTGCGCCGCGCGGAAAAGCACGACCTTCGCCCCTGCATTCGAGGGGAAGCCCGATTGCCCTTGGCTGTGACCGGAGAGAAAGGGCTGAGTCCCCTCGACTCCCTGGAGGCCACCCCACAGGTGCCAGTTATACCTGTCCCCTCCCCCCCTCCGGGGACCCCCGAGGGTCCTAGCTCCATGCCTGACGCGGACCCAGGGCGCTGCAGCGCCTCCTGGCGAATCCCGAGGCTGCTCGGGCCCCTGTCCGCTCGAAAGGAGGCATGGCGACCCCGCTGGGCTAACGGGGGAGACGGGCCGGGGTACCCCCGCCGCAACTCGAGAATGCACCGCCGCAAGTCGAGAACACCCCCGTGAGGCCACGCCCATAGAGGGAGGAGGCGCTTTTCCCTTGCAGGGCATGGAGAGCATGCCCCGGCACCTGTTCCGGCTCCGAACGGGGCTTGACTCCTTGCGGGCGACTCCAGGTGTCCCCCGAGATCCCCGGGCCAACCTGCCAAGAAAGCGGGGCTTCCCGCCACACCGCGCGAGGGCGTCCCCCGGGCCCCCCCTCCTTGCGAGACGGGGCCCTTGGGATCTGCAGCGACGCGAGAGCCGTCCTGCCTTCTCTCTGGCGCTGCAACGGAGGCTGGACTCCCTCTAGGCGCCCCCAGAGGTTCCCTGGGATACCCGTGTCCACAGGCGAGCGGAACCCTGAGTCTCCAGAGGCCGCTCGCGAGGGGCCCCCCCCGTCGCCGTCGGCCCCTCCTCTCGAAAGGGGGGTCCAATCCCCTTCCTGAATGCCATCGCAATCCCTACATTCCCTCGCACCTCCAGAGCGGGACTCTCGCCTCTCCTGAGGTTCGAGAAGAGGCCCCAAGGGGCCAGTTCCGGCCGCAAGACCAAAGGTCCCCGAGGAACCCCCATCGGCAAGCGAGTCCAGTTCCCTGGACGTGAGGCGAGGGGAAGCCCAGCAGCCCCTGGCGATGTCAAAGGAGGCCTGGACTTCTCAGAGGCAACAAGAGAGGCTCCCCGAGGCGCCACGCCCCCGATTCAGAGAGGCCACCCCCGCTTCCCCCTGCGCCGCGCGCGGAAAAGCACGACCTTCGCCCCTGCATTCGAGGGGAAGCCCGATTGCCCTTGGCTGTGACCGGAGAGAAAAGGCTGAGTCCCCTCGACTCCCTGGAGGCCACCCCACAGGTGCCAGTTATACCTGTCCCCTCCCCCCCTCCGGGGACCCCCGAGGGTCCTAGCTCCATGCCTGACGCGGACCCAGGGCGCTGCAGCGCCTCCTGGCGAATCCCGAGGCTGCTCGGGCCCCTGTCCGCTCGAAAGGAGGCATGGCGACCCCGCTGGGCTAACGGGGGAGACGGGCCGGGGTACCCGCCGCAACTCGAGAATGCACCGCCGCAAGTCGAGAACACCCCCGTGAGGCCACGCCCATAGAGGGAGGAGGCGCTTTTCCCCCTTGCAGGGCATGGAGAGCATGCCCCGGCACCTGTTCCGGCTCCGAACGGGGCTTGACTCCTTGCGGGCGACTCCAGGTGTCCCCCGAGATCCCCGGGCAAACCTGCCAAGAAAGCGCGAGGGCGTCCCCCGGGCCCCCCTCCTTGCGAGACGGGGCCCTTGGGATCTGCAGCGACGCGAGAGCCGTCCTGCCTTCTCTCTGGCGCTGCAACGGAGGCTGGACTCCCTCTAGGCGCCCCCAGAGGTTCCCTGGGATACCCGTGTCCACAGGCGAGCGGAACCCTGAGTCTCCAGAGGCCGCTCGCGAGGGGCCCCCCGTCGCCGTCAGCCCCTCCTCTCGAAAGGGGGGTCCAATCCCCTTCCTGAATGCCATCGCAATCCCTACATTCCCTCGCACCTCCAGAGCGGGACTCTCGCCTCTCCTGAGGTTCGAGAAGAGGCCCCAAGGG
>JAGTYA010001110.1:0-13946 GCA_024291935.2 Okapia johnstoni | reverse complement strand
TGGAGACTAGGTCTGTTTGACTGGGAAACTGAGGCCCTGGGAGCAGAGCCATTGTTCTGGCGTCTTCACAGCCAAACACCTCTTGCACCAGGGAAGACTGAATAAGCAGTCCCTTGGGCTACCTTTTTTGACTCTAAGGAAGAGACCCTGCAAGGCTGCATTTGGCTGAAAATCACAAGGGGCTGGGAAGTGATACCTGGAAAGTCAGTGAAAGAGGCCACAGTGCCTAGGCTCCAAAGCCCGGGTAGGGCTTCCCCAAGCCCTGGAATCTCAAGGAACACCCTCCACAGCGCTTTTTCCCCATGTCTGCTCTGTAGCAGAGAGCTCTGGAGACTAGGTCTGTTCTGACTGGGAAACTGAGGCCCTGGGAGCAGAGCCATTGTTCTGGCGTCTTCACAGCCAAACCCTCTTGCACCAGGGAAGACTGAATAAGCAGTCCCTTGGGCTACCTTTTTTGACTCTAAGGAAGAGACCCTGCAAGGCTGCATCTGGCTGAAAATCACAAGGGGCTGGGAAGTGATACCTGGAAAGTCAGTGAAAGAGGCCACAGTGCCTAGGCTCCAAAAGCCCAGGTAGGGCTTCGACAAGGCAGGGAACCCGTCAAGGAACCCTCCTCAGAGCTATTTTCCCCATGTCTGCTCTGTAGCAGAGAGCTCTGGAGACTAGGTCTGTTCTGACTGGGAAACTGAGGCCCTGGGAGCAGAGCCATTGTTCTGGCGTCTTCACAGCCAAAACACCTCTTGCACCAGGAAGACTGAAGACTGAATAAGCAGTCCCTTGGGCTACCTTTTTTGACTCTAAGGAAGAGACCCTGCAGGCTGCCATCTGCTGAAAATCACAAGGGGCTGGGAAGTGATACCTGGAAAGTCAGTCAGTGAAAGAGGCCACAGTGCCTAGGCCCCAAAGCCCAGGTAGGGCTTCCCCAGTGCCAGGGAACCTGAAGGCACCCTCCTCAGAGCTTTTTCCCCATGTCTGCTCTGTAGCAGAGAGCTCTGGAGACTAGGTCTGTTCTGACTGGGAAACTGAGGCCCTGGGAGCAGAGCCATTGTTCTGGCGTCTTCACAGCCAAACACCTCTCTTTTTTTGACTCTAAGGAAGAGACCCTGCAAGGGTGCATTTGGCTGAAAATCACAAGGGGCTGGGAAGTGATACCTGGAAAGTCAGTGAAAGAGGCCACAGTGCCTAGGCTCCAAAGCCCAGGTAGGGCTTCGACCCAAGCCCTGGAACCTGAAGGCACCCTCCACAGCGCTTTTTTCCCCATGTCTGCTCTGTAGCAGAGAGCTCTGGAGACTAGGTCTGTTCTGACTGGGAAACTGAGGCCCTGGGAGCAGAGCCCATTGTTCTGGCGTCTTCACAGCCAAACACCTCTTGCACCAGGGAAGACTGAATAAGCAGTCCCTTGGGCTACCTTTTTTGACTCTAAGGAAGAGACCCTGCAAGGCTGCATCTGGCTGAAAATCACAAGGGGCTGGGAAGTGATACCTGGAAAGTCAGTGAAAGAGGCCACAGTGCCTAGGCTCCAAAGCCCAGGTAAGGGCTTCGACAGTGCCCTGGAACGTGAAGGCACCCTCCACAGCGCTTTTTCCCCCCATGTCTGCTCTGTAGCAGAGAGCTCTGGAGACTAGGTCTGTTCTGACTGGGAAACTGAGGCCCTGGGAGCAGAGCCATTGTTCTGGCGTCTTCACAGCCAAACACCTCTTGCACCAGGGAAGACTGAATAAGCAGTCCCTTGGGCTACCTTTTTTGACTCTAAGGAAGAGACCCTGCAAGGCTGCATCTGGCTGAAAATCACAAGGGGCTGGGAAGTGATACCTGGAAAGTCAGTGAAAGAGGCCACAGTGCCTAGGCTCCAAAGCCCAGGTAAGGCTTCGACAGTGCCCTGGAACGTGAAGGCACCCTCCTCAGAGCTATTTTTTTTCCCCATGTCTGCTCTGTAGCAGAGAGCTCTGGAGACTAGGTCTGTTCTGACTGGGAAACTGAGGCCCTGGGAGCAGAGCCATTGTTCTGGCGTCTTCACAGCCAAACACCTCTTGCACCAGGGAAGACTGAATAAGCAGTCCCTTGGGCTACCTTTTTTGACTCTAAGGAAGAGACCCTGCAAGGCTGCATCTGGCTGAAAATCACAAGGGGCTGGGAAGTGATACCTGGAAAGTCAGTGAAAGAGGCCACAGTGCCTAGGCCCCAAAGCCCAGGTAAGGCTTCCCCAGTGCCCTGGAAGCGTGAAGGAACCCTCCTCAGAGCTATTTCCCCATGTCTGCTCTGTAGCAGAGAGCTCTGGAGACTAGGTCTGTTCTGACTGGGAAACTGAGGCCCTGGGAGCAGAGCCATTGTTCTGGCGTCTTCACAGCCAAACACCTCTTGCACCAGGGAAGAAGACTGAAGGCTGCATAAGCAGTCCCTTGGGCTACCTTTTTTGACTCTAAGGAAGAGACCCTGCAAGGCTGCATCTGGCTGAAAATCACAAGGGGGGAAGTGATACCTGGAAAGTCAGTGAAAGAGAGGCCACAGTGGCCTAGGCCCCAAAGCCCCCGGTAGGAGGCTTCGACAGTGCCCCTGGAAAGTGGAAAGAGGCCACAGTGCCTAGGCTCCAAGGGTACCCTCCACAGAGCTTTTTCCCCCATGTCTGTCTGCTCTGTAGCAGAGAGCTCTGGAGACTAGGTCTGTTCTGACTGGGAAACTGAGGCCCTGGGAGCAGAGCCATTGTTCTGGCGTCTTCACAGCCAAACACCTCTTGCACCAGGGAAGACTGAATAAGCAGTCCCTTGGGCTACCTTTTTTTGACTCTAAGGAAGAGACCCTGCAAGGCTGCATCTGGCTGAAAATCACAAGGGGCTGGGAAGTGATACCTGGAAAGTCAGTGAAAGAGGCCACAGTGCCTAGGCTCCCAAAGCCCGGGTAGGGCTTCCCCAGTGCCCTGAGCCGTGAAGGAACCCTCCTCAGAGCTATTTTCCCCATGTCTGCTCTGTAGCAGAGAGCTCTGGAGACTAGGTCTGTTCTGACTGGGAAACTGAGGCCCTGGGAGCAGAGCCATTGTTCTGGCGTCTTCACAGCCAAACACCTCTTGCACCAGGGAAGACTGAATAAGCAGTCCCTTGGGCTACCTTTTTTGACTCTAAGGAAGAGACCCTGCAAGGCTGCATCTGGCTGAAAATCACAAGGGGCTGGGAAGTGATACCTGGAAAGTCAGTGAAAGAGGCCACAGTGCCTAGGCTCCAAAGCCCAGGTAAGGCTTCGACAGTGCCCTGGAACGTGAAGGCACCCTCCTCAGCGCTATTTTCCCCATGTCTGCTCTGTAGCAGAGAGCTCTGGAGACTAGGTCTGTTCTGACTGGGAAACTGAGGCCCTGGGAGCAGAGCCATTGTTCTGGCGTGGCTTCTTCACAGCCAAACACCTCTTGCACCAGGGAAGACTGAATAAGCAGTCCCTTGGGCTACCTTTTTTGACTCTAAGGAAGAGACCCTGCAAGCTGCATCTGGCTGAAAATCACAAGGGGCTGGGAAGTGATACCTGGAAAGTCAGTGAAAGAGGCCACAGTGCCTAGGCCTCCAAAGCCAGCACCCCAAGCCCTGGGTAAGGCTTCCCTCCCAGTGCTATTTCCCCATGCAGGGAGCCTCAAGGAACCCTCCTCAGAGCTATTTCCCCATGTCTGCTCTGTAGCAGAGAGCTCTGGAGACTAGGTCTGTTCTGACTGGGGAAAACTGAGGCCCTGGGAGCAGAGCCATTGTTCTGGCGTCTTCACAGCCAAACACCTCTTGCACCAGGGAAGACTGAATAAGCAGTCCCTTGGGCTACCTTTTTTGACTCTAAGGAAGAGACCCTGCAAGGCTGCATCTGGCTGAAAATCACAAGGGGCTGGGAAGTGATACCTGGAAAGTCAGTGAAAGAGGCCACAGTGCCTGTGCCTAGGCGCCCAAGCCCAGGTAAGGTCCAAGGCTTTCCCCAGTGCCCTGGAACGTGAAGGCACCCTCCACAGCGCTTTTTCCCATGTCTGTCTGCTCTGTAGCAGAGAGCTCTGGAGACTAGGTCTGTTCTGACTGGGAAACTGAGGCCCTGGGAGCAGAGCCATTGTTCTGGCGTCTTCACAGCCAAAAAAACACTCTTGCACCAGGGAAGAACAAGACTGAATGAAGCAAGCAGTCCCTTGGGCTACCTTTTTTGACTCTAAGGAAGAGACCCTGCAAGGCTGCATCATCTGGCTGAAAAATCACAAGGGGCTGGAAGTGATACCTGGAAAGTCAGTGAAAGAGGCCACAGTGCCTAGGCTCCAAAGCACCCCGGGTAAGGCTTCGACAGTGCCTAGGCCTGGAGCCGTGAAGGACCCCTCCACAGCAGGGAGCTTTTTCCATGTCTGCTCTGTAGCAGAGAGCTCTGGAGACTAGGTCTGTTCTGACTGGGAAACTGAGGCCCTGGGAGCAGAGCCATTGTTTTGGCGTCTTCACAGCCAAACACCTCTTGCATCAGGGAAGACTGAATAAGCAGTCCCTTGGGCTACCTTTTTGGACTCTAAGGAAGAGACCCTGCAAGGCTGCATCTGGCTGAAAATCACAAGGGGCTGGGAAGTGATACCTGGAAAGTCAGTGAAAGAGCCCACAGTGCCTAGGCTCCAAAGCCCAGGTAAGGCTTCGACAGTGCCCTGGAACGTGAAGGCACCCTCCACAGCGCTTTTTCCCCATGTCTGCTCTGTAGCAGAGAGCTCTGGAGACTAGGTCTGTTCTGACTGGGAAACTGAGGCCCTGGGAGCAGAGCCATTGTTCTGGCGTCTTCACAGCCAAACACCTCTTGCACCAGGGAAGACTGAATAAGCAGTCCCTTGGGCTACCTTTTTTGACTCTAAGGAAGAGACCCTGCAAGGCTGCATCTGGCTGAAAATCACAAGGGGCTGGGAAGTGATACCTGGAAAGTCAGTGAAAGAGGCCACAGTGCCTAGGCCCCAGCACCCAGGTAGGGCTTCCCCAAGGCCCTGGGAGCCTCAAGGGCACCCTCCTCAGAGCTATTTCCCCATGTCTGCTCTGTAGCAGAGAGCTCTGGAGACTAGACTAGGTCTGTTCTGACTGGGAAAACTGAGGCCCTGGGAGCAGAGCCATTGTTCTGGCGTCTTCACAGCCAAACACCTCTTGCACCAGGGAAGACTGAATAAGCAGTCCCTTGGGCTACCTTTTTTGACTCTAAGGAAGAGACCCTGCAAGGCTGCATCTGGCTGAAAATCACAAGGGGCTGGGAAGTGATACCTGGAAAGTCAGTGAAAGAGGCCACAGTGCCTAGGCTCCAAAGCCCAGGTAAGGCTTCTTCGACAGTGCCCTGAAACGTGAAGGCACCCCCCTCCACAGCGCTTTTTCCCCATGTCTGCTCTGTAGCAGAGAGCTCTGGAGACTAGGTCTGTTCTGACTGGGAAACTGAGGCCCTGGGAGCAGAGCCATTGTTCTGGCGTCTTCACAGCCAAACACCTCTTGCACCAGGGAAGACTGAATAAGCAGTCCCTTGGGCTACCTTTTTTGACTCTAAGGAAGAGACCCTGCAAGGCTGCATCTGGCTGAAAATCACAAGGGGCTGGGAAGTGATACCTGGAAAGTCAGTGAAAGAGGCCACAGTGCCTAGGCCCCAAAGCCCAGGTAGGGCTTCCCCAAGGCAGGGAGCCTCAAGGAACCCTCCTCAGAGCTATTTCCCCATGTCTGCTCTGTAGCAGAGAGCTCTGGAGACTAGGTCTGTTCTGACTGGGAAACTGAGGCCCTGGGAGCAGAGCCATTGTTCTGGCGTCTTCACAGCCAAACACCTCTTGCACCAGGGAAGACTGAATAAGCAGTCCCTTGGGCTACCTTTTTTGACTCTAAGGAAGAGACCCCTGCAAGGCTGCATCTGGCTGAAAATCACAAGGGGCTGGGAAGTGATACCTGGAAAGTCAGTGAAAGAGGCCAGTGCCTAGGCCCAGCCCCCGGTAGGGCTTCCCCAAGCAGGGAACCTCAAGGAACCCTCCTCAGAGCTATTTCCCCATGTCTGCTCTGTAGCAGAGAGCTCTGGAGACTAGGTCTGTTCTGACTGGGAAACTGAGGCCCTGGGAGCAGAGCCATTGTTCTGGCGTCTTCACAGCCAAACACCTCTTGCACCAGGGAAGACTGAATAAGCAGTCCCTTGGGCTACCTTTTTTTGACTCTAAGGAAGAGACCCTGCAAGGCTGCATCTGGCTGAAAAAACAAGGGGGCTGGGAAGTGATACCTGGAAAGTCAGTGAAAGAGGCCACAGTGCCTAGGCTCCAAAGCCCAGGTAAGGCTTCGACAGTGCCCCCTGAGCGTGAAGGCACCCTCCACAGAGCTTTTTTCCCCATGTCTGCTCTGTAGCAGAGAGCTCTGGAGACTAGGTCTGTTCTGACTGGGAAACTGAGGCCCTGGGAGCAGAGCCATTGTTCTGGCGTCTTCACAGCCAAACACCTCTTGCACCAGGGAAGACTGAATAAGCAGTCCCTTGGGCTACCTTTTTTGACTCTAAGGAAGAGACCCTGCAAGGCTGCATCTGGCTGAAAATCACAAGGGGCTGGGAAGTGATACCTGGAAAGTCAGTGAAAGAGGCCACAGTGCCTAGGCTCCAAAGCCCAGGTAAGGCTTCGACAGTGCCCTGGAACGTGAAGGCACCCCTCCTCAGCGCTTTTTCCCCATGTCTGCTCTGTAGCAGAGAGCTCTGGAGACTAGGTCTGTTCTGACTGGGAAACTGAGGCCCTGGGAGCAGAGCCATTGTTCTGGCGTCTTCACAGCCAAACACCTCTTGCACCAGGGAAGACTGAATAAGCAGTCCCTTGGGCTACCTTTTTTGACTCTAAGGAAGAGACCCTGCAAGGCTGCATCTGGCTGAAAATCACAAGGGGCTGGGAAGTGATACCTGGAAAGTCAGTGAAAGAGAGCCACACAGTGCCTAGGCTCCAAAGCCCAGGTAAGGCTTCGACAGTGCCCTGGAACGTGAAGGCACCCTCCCACAGCGCTTTTTCCCCATGTCTGCTCTGTAGCAGAGAGCTCTGGAGACTAGGTCTGTTCTGACTGGGAAACTGAGGCCCTGGGAGCAGAGCCATTGTTCTGGCGTCTTCACAGCCAAACACCTCTTGCACCAGGGAAGACTGAATAAGCAGTCCCTTGGGCTACCTTTTTTGACTCTAAGGAAGAGACCCTGCAAGGCTGCATCTCTGGCTGAAAATCACAAGGGGCTGGGAAGTGATACCTGGAAAGTCAGTGAAAGAGGCCACAGTGCCTAGGCCCCAGCACCCGGGTAGGGCTTCCCCAAGGCAGGGAGCCTCAAGGAACCCTCCTCAGAGCTATTTCCCCATGTCTGCTCTGTAGCAGAGAGCTCTGGAGACTAGGTCTGTTCTGACTGGGAAACTGAGGCCCTGGGAGCAGAGCCATTGTTCTGGCGTCTTCACAGCCAAACACCTCTTGCACCAGGGAAGACTGAATAAGCAGTCCCTTGGGCTACCTTTTTTGACTCTAAGGAAGAGACCCTGCAAGGCTGCATCTGGCTGAAAATCACAAGGGGCTGGGAAGTGATACCTGGAAAGTCAGTGAAAGAGGCCACAGTGCCTAGGCTCCAAAGCCCAGGTAAGGCTTCGACAGTGCCCTGGAACGTGAAGGCACCCTCCACAGCGCTTTTTCCCCATGTCTGCTCTGTAGCAGAGAGCTCTGGAGACTAGGTCTGTTCTGACTGGGAAACTGAGGCCCTGGGAGCAGAGCCATTGTTCTGGCGTCTTCACAGCCAAACACCTCTTGCACCAGGGAAGACTGAATAAGCAGTCCCTTGGGCTACCATTTTTGACTCTAAGGAAGAGACCCTGCAAGGCTGCATCTGGCTGAAAATCACAAGGGGGCTGGGAAGTGATACCTGGAAAGTCAGTGAAAGAGGCCACAGTGCCTAGGCTCCAAAGCCCCGGTAAGGCTTCGACAGGCAGGGAACGTGAAGGAACCCTCCTCAGAGCTTTTTCCCCCCATGTCTGCTCTGTAGCAGAGAGCTCTGGAGACTAGGTCTGTTCTGACTGGGAAACTGAGGCCCTGGGAGCAGAGCCATTGTTCTGGCGTCTTCACAGCCAAACACCTCTTGCACCAGGGAAGACTGAATAAGCAGTCCCTTGGGCTACCTTTTTTGACTCTAAGGAAGAGACCCTGCAAGGCTGCATCTGGCTGAAAATCACAAGGGGCTGGGAAGTGATACCTGGAAAGTCAGTGAAAGAGGCCACAGTGCCTAGGCTCCAAAGCCCAGGTAAGGCTTCGACAGTGCCCTGGAACGTGAAGGCACCCTCCACAGCGCTTTTTCCCCATGTCTGCTCTGTAGCAGAGAGCTCTGGAGACTAGGTCTGTTCTGACTGGGAAACTGAGGCCCTGGGAGCAGAGCCATTGTTCTGGCGTCTTCACAGCCAAACACCTCTTGCACCAGGGAAGACTGAATAAGCAGTCCCTTGGGCTACCTTTTTTTGACTCTAAGGAAGAGACCCTGCAAGGCTGCATCTGGCTGAAAATCACAAGGGGCTGGGAAGTGATACCTGGAAAGTCAGTGAAAGAGGCCACAGTGCCTAGGCTCCAAAGCCCCCGGTAAGGGCTTCCCCAAGGCAGGGAGCCGTCAAGGAACCCTCCAGAGAGCTATTTCCCCATGTCTGCTCTGTAGCAGAGAGCTCTGGAGACTAGGTCTGTTCTGACTGGGAAACTGAGGCCCTGGGAGCAGAGCCATTGTTCTGGCGTCTTCACAGCCAAACACCTCTTGCACCAGGGAAGACTGAATAAGCAGTCCCTTGGGCTACCTTTTTTGACTCTAAGGAAGAGACCCTGCAAGGCTGCATCTGGCTGAAAATCACAAGGGGCTGGGAAGTGATACCTGGAAAGTCAGTGAAAGAGGCCACAGTGCCTAGGCTCCAAAGCCCAGGTAAGGGCTTCGACAGTGGCCTGGAACGTGAAGGCACCCTCCTCACAGCGCTTTTTCCCCATGTCTGCTCTGTAGCAGAGAGCTCTGGAGACTAGGTCTGTTCTGACTGACTGGGAACTGAGGCCCTGGGAGCAGAGCCATTGTTCTGGCGTCTTCACAGCCAAACACCTCTTGCACCAGGGAAGACTGAATAAGCAGTCCCTTGGGCTACCTTTTTTGACTCTAAGGAAGAGACCCTGCAAGGCTGCATCTGGCTGAAAATCACAAGGGGCTGGGAAGTGATACCTGGAAAGTCAGTGAAAGAGGCCACAGTGCCTAGGCCCCAAAGCCCAGGTAAGGCTTCCCCACAGTGCCCTGGGAGCCTGAAGGAACCCTCCTCAGAGCTTTTTCCCCATGTCTGCTCTGTAGCAGAGAGCTCTGGAGACTAGGTCTGTTCTGACTGGGAAACTGAGGCCCTGGGAGCAGAGCCATTGTTCTGGCGTCTTCACAGCCAAACACCTCTTGCACCAGGGAAGACTGAATAAGCAGTCCCTTGGGCTACCTTTTTTGACTCTAAGGAAGAGAGACCTGCAAGGCTGCATCTGGCTGAAAATAACAAGGGGCTGGGAAGTGATACCTGGAAAATCAGTGAAAGAGGCCACAGTGCCTAGGCTCCAAAGCCCAGGTAAGGCTTCGACAGTGCCCTGGGACGTGAAGGCACCCTCCACAGCGCTTTTTCCCCATGTCTGCTCTGTAGCAGAGAGCTCTGGAGACTAGGTCTGTTCTGACTGGGAAACTGAGGCCCTGGGAGCAGAGCCATTGTTCTGGCGTCTTCACAGCCAAACACCTCTTGCACCAGGGAAGACTGAATAAGCAGTCCCTTGGGCTACCTTTTTTGACTCTAAGGAAGAGACCCTGCAAGGCTGCATCTGACTGAAAATCACAAGGGCTGGGGAGTGATACCTGGAAAGTCAGTGAAAGAGGCCACAGTGCCTAGGCTCCAAAGACAGGGTAAGGCTTCGACAGTGCCTTGGAACGTGAAGGCACCCTCCACAGCGCTTTTTCCCCATGTCTGCTCTGTAGCAGAGAGCTCTGGAGACTAGGTCTGTTCTGACTGGGAAACTGAGGCCCTGGGAGCAGAGCCATTGTTCTGGCGTCTTCACAGCCAAACACCTCTTGCACCAGGGAAGACTGAATAAGCAGTCCCTTGGGCTACCTTTTTTGACTCTAAGGAAGAGACCCTGCAAGGCTGCATCTGGCTGAAAATCACAAGGGGCTGGGAAGTGATACCTGGAAAGTCAGTGAAAGAGGCCACAGTGCCTAGGCTCCAAAGCCCAGGTAAGGCTTCGACAGTGCCCTGGAACGTGAAGGCACCCTCCACAGCGCTTTTTTCCCCATGTCTGCTCTGTAGCAGAGAGCTCTGGAGACTAGGTCTGTTCTGACTGGGAAAACTGAGGCCCTGGGAGCAGAGCCATTGTTCTGGCGTCTTCACAGCCAAACACCACTTGCACCAGGGAAGACTGAATAAGCAGTCCCTTGGGCTACCTTTTTTGACTCTAAGGAAGAGACCCTGCAAGAAAGCATCTGGCTGAAAATCACAAGGGGCTGGGAAGTGATACCTGGAAAGTCAGTGAAAGAGGCCACAGTGCCTAGGCCCCAGCACCCGGGTAGGGCTTCCCCAAGGCAGGGAGCCTCTAGGAACCCTCCTCAGAGCTATTTCCCCATGTCTGCTCTGTAGCAGAGAGCTCTGGAGACTAGGTCTGTTCTGACTGGGAAACTGAGGCCCTGGGAGCAGAGCCATTGTTCTGGCGTCTTCACAGCCAAACACCTCTTGCACCAGGGAAGACTGAATAAGCAGTCCCTTGGGCTACCTTTTTTGACTCTAAGGAAGAGACCCTGCAAGGCTGCATCTGGCTGAAAATCACAAGGGGCTGGGAAGTGATACCTGGAAAGTCAGTGAAAGAGGCCACAGTGCCTAGGCTCCAAAACCCATGTAAGGCTTCGACAGTGCCCTGGAACGTGAAGGCACCCTCCACAGCGCTTTTTCCCCATGTCTGCTCTGTAGCAGAGAGCTCTGGAGACTAGGTCTGTTCTGATTGGGAAACTGAGGCCCTGGGAGCAGAGCCATTGTTCTGGCGTCTTCACAGCCAAACACCTCTTGCACCAGCGAACTGAATAAGCAGTCCCTTGGGCTACCTTTTTTGACTCTAAGGAAGAGACCCTGCAAGGCTGCATCTGGCTGAAAATCACAAGGGGCTGGGAAGTGATACCTGGAAAGTCAGTGAAAGAGGCCACAGTGCCTAGGCTCCAAAGCCCAGGTAAGGCTTCGACAGTGCCCTGGAACGTGAAGGAACCCTCCTCAGAGCTTTTTTTTCCCATGTCTGCTCTGTAGCAGAGAGCTCTGGAGACTAGGTCTGTTCTGACTGGGAAACTGAGGCCCTGGGAGCAGAGCCATTGTTCTGGCGTCTTCACAGCCAAACACCTCTTGCACCAGGGAAGACTGAATAAGCAGTCCCTTGGGCTACCTTTTTTGACTCTAAGGAAGAGACCCTGCAAGGCTGCATCTGGCTGAAAAATCACAAGGGGCTGGGAAGTGATACCTGGAAAGTCAGTGAAAGAGGCCACAGTGCCTAGGCCCCAGCACCCCCAGGTAAGGCTTCCCCAAGGCAGGGGAGCCTCAAGGAACCCTCCTCAGAGCTATTTCCCCATGTCTGCTCTGTAGCAGAGAGAGCTCTGGAGACTAGGTCTGTTCTGACTGGGAAACTGAGGCCCTGGGAGCAGAGCCATTGTTCTGGCGTCTTCACAGCCAAACACCTCTTGCACCAGGGAAGACTGAATAAGCAGTCCCTTGGGCTACCTTTTTTGACTCTAAGGAAGAGACCCTGCAAGGCTGCATCTGGCTGAAAATCACAAGGGGCTGGGAAGTGATACCTGGAAAGTCAGTGAAAGAGGCCACAGTGCCTAGGCCAAAGCACCCAGGTAAGGCTTCGACAGTGCCCTGGAACGTGAAGGCACCCTCCCACAGCGCTTTTTCCCCATGTCTGCTCTGTAGCAGAGAGCTCTGGAGACTAGGTCTGTTCTGACTGGGAAACTGAGGCCCTGGGAGCAGAGCCATTGTTCTGGCGTCTTCACAGCCAAACACCTCTTGCACCAGGGAAGACTGAATAAGCAGTCCCTTGGGCTACCTTTTTTGACTCTAAGGAAGAGACCCTGCAAGGCTGCATCTGGCTGAAAATCACAAGGGGCTGGGAAGTGATACCTGGAAAGTCAGTGAAAGAGGCCACAGTGCCTAGGCTCCAAAGCCCAGGTAGGGCTTCCCCAAGGCAAGGGCCTCAAGGAACCCTCCTCAGAGCTATTTCCCCATGTCTGCTCTGTAGCAGAGAGCTCTGGAGACTAGGTCTGTTCTGACTGGGAAACTGAGGCCCTGGGAGCAGAGCCATTGTTCTGGCGTCTTCACAGCCAAACACCTCTTGCACCAGGGAAGACTGAATAAGCAGTCCCTTGGGCTACCTTTTTTGACTCTAAGGAAGAGACCCTGCAAGGCTGCATCTGGCTGAAAATCACAAGGGGCTGGGAAGTGATACCTGGAAATTCAGTGAAAGAGGCCACAGTGCCTAGGCCCCAGCACCCGGGTAGGGCTTCCCCAAGGCAGGGAGCCTCAAGGAACCCTTCCTCAGAGCTATTTCCCCATGTCTGCTCTGTAGCAGAGAGCTCTGGAGACTAGGTCTGTTCTGACTGGGAAACTGAGGCCCTGGGAGCAGAGCCATTGTTCTGGCGTCTTCACAGCCAAACACCTCTTGCACCAGGGAAGACTGAATCAGCAGTCCCTTGGGCTACCTTTTTTGACTCTAAGGAAGAGACCCTGCAAGGCTGCATCTGGCTGAAAATCACAAGGGGCTGGGAAGTGATACCTGGAAAGTCAGTGAAAGAGGCCACAGTGCCAAGGCCCCAGCACCCGGGTAGGGCTTCCGCAAGGCAGGGAGCCTCAAGGAACCCTCCTCAGAGCTATTTCGCCATGTCTGCTCTGTAGCAGAGAGCTCTGGAGACTAGGTCTGTTCTGACTGGGAAACTGAGGCCCTGGGAGCAGAGCCAGTGTTCTGGCATCTTCACAGCCAAACACCTCTTGCACCAGGGAAGACTGAATAAGCAGTCCCTTGGGCTACCTTTTTTGACTCTAAGGAAGAGACCCTGCAAGGCTGCATCTGGCTGAAAATAACAAGGGGCTGGGAAGTGATACCTGGAAAGCCCTGGGAGCAGAGCCATTGTTCTGGCGTCTTCACAGCCAAACACCTCTTGCACCAGGGAAGACTGAATAAGCAGTCCCTTGGGCTACCTTTTTTGACTCTAAGGAAGAGACCCTGCAAGGCTGCATCTGGCTGAAAATCACAAGGGGCTGGGAAGTGATACCTGGAAAGTCAGTGAAAGAGAGGCTCCAAAGCCCAGGTAAGGGCTTCCCCAGTGCCTAGGCACCCTCCACAGAGCTATTTTCCCCATGTCTGCCTGTAGCAGAGAGCTCTGGAGACTAGGCTTCTGACTGGGAAACTGAGGCCCTGGGAGCAGAGCCATTGTTCTGGCGCGTCTTCACAGCCAAACACCTCTTGACCAGGGAAGACTGAATAAGCAGTCCCTCCCTTTTTTGACTCTAAGGAAGAGACGCTGAAAATCCCATGGGGCTGGGAAGTGTAGCAGAGAGCTCTGGAGACCAGGTCTGTTCTGACTGGGAAAAGAGGCCCCCCAGGGAGCAGAGCCATCTGTTTTTGGCCATGTCTTCACAGCCAAACACCTCTGGACTAGGTCTGTTCTGACTGGGAAACTGAGGCCCTGGGAGCAGAGCCATTTTCTGACGTACAGCCAAAACACCTCTTGCACCAGGGAAGACTGAATAAGCAGTCCCTTGGGCTACCTTTTTTGACTCTAAGGAAGAGACCCCTGCAAGGCTGCATCTGGCTGAAAATCACAAGGGGCTGGGAAGTGATACCTGGAAAGTCAGTGAAAGAGGCCACAGTGCCTAGGCTCCAAAGCCCAGGTAAGGCTTCGACAGTGCCCTGGAACGTGAAGGAACCCCTCCACAGCGCTTTTTC
>JAGTYA010001109.1:0-13986 GCA_024291935.2 Okapia johnstoni | reverse complement strand
CCCAAGGGAGTGCTCATTCAAGCTTCCCTGGTGCAAAGGTGTTTGTCTGTTAAGAAGCCACAGCAATGGGTCTGTTCCGAGGGCCTCAGTTTCCAGTCAGAAAAGACCTAGTAGTCTCCAGAGCCCTCTGATACAGAGCACACATAGGGCAATAGCTCTGAGGAGTGTTTCTTGAGGTTCCCTGGCTTGCGGAAGCCCTACCCGGGCGGTAGGGCCTAGGCACTGTGGCCTCTTCCACTGACTTTCCAGGTAGCACTTTCCAGCCCCTTGTGATTTTCAGCCAAAGACAGCCTGGCAGGGTCTCTTTCTTGCAGCCATAAGAGGTCACCCAAGGGAGTGCTTATTCAGGCTTCCCTGGTACAAGAGGTTTTTGTCTGTTAAGAAGCCACAACAATGGGTCTGTTCCCAGGGCCTCAGTTTCCCCGACAGAACAGACCTAGTCTCCATAGCTCTCTGCTACATTGCACACATGGAGCAATAGCTGTGAGGAGTGTTCCTTGAGGTTCCCTGGCTTGGGGAAGCCCTACCCGGGCGGTGCGGCCTAGGCACTGTGGACTCTTCCACTGACTTTCCCCGGCCTAGGCACTGTGGCCTCTTCCACTGACTTTCCACGTAGCACTTTCCAGCCACTTGTGATTTTCAGCCAAAGGTATTCTGGCAGGGTTCTCTTCCTTAGAGTCATAAAAGGTAGCCCAAGGGAGTGCTTATCCAATCTTCCCTGGCGAAACAGGTGTTCCCTGTTATGAAGGGACAACAATGGGTTTGCCTCCAGTCCTCAGTTTCCTAGTCAGAGCAGGCCTAGTATCCAGAGCTCTCTGCTACAGAGCACACATGGGGCATTAGCTCTGAGGAGGGTGCCTTGACGTTCACGGGCTTGGGGAAGCCCTACCGGGGCGGTGGGGCCTAGGCACAATGGCCCCTACCACTGACTTTCTACCTAGAACTTTCCAGCCCCTTGTGATTTTCAACCAAATGGAGCCTGGCAGGGTCTCTTCCTTAGAGACATAAAAGATAGCCCAAAGGAGTGCTTATTCAGACTTCCCTGGTGCAAGAGGTGTTTGTCTGTTAAGTAGCCACAACAATGGGTCTGCTCCCAGGGCCTCAGTTTCCCAGTCAGAACAGACCTAGTAGTCTCCAGAGCTGGCTGCTACAGAGCAGACATGGGGCAATAGCTCTGAGGAGTGTTCCTTGAGTTTTCCTGCCTTGGGGAAGCCCTACCCGGGTGCTGGGGGCCTAGGCACTGTGGCCTCTTTCACTGACTTTCCAGGTATCACTTCCCAGCCCCTTGTGATTCTCAGCCAGATTCAGCCTTGCAGGGTCTCTTCCTTTGAGTCAAAAAAGGTAGCCCAAGGGACTGCTTATTCAGTCTTCCCTGGTGCAAGAGGTGTTTGGCTGTGAAGACGCCAGAACAATGGCTCTGCTCCCAGGGCCTCAGTTTCCCAGTCAGAACAGACCTAGTCTCCAGAGCTCTCTGCTACAGAGCAGACATGGGGAAAAAGCGCTGTGGAGGGTGGCTTCACGTTCCAGGGCACTGTCGAAGCCTTACCTGGGCTTTGGAGCCTAGGCACTGTGGCCTCTTTCACTGACTTTCCAGGTATCACTTCCCAGCCCCTTGTGATTTTCAGCCAGATGCAGCCTTGCAGGGTCTCTTCCTTAGAGTCAAAAAAGGTAGCCCAAGGGACTGCTGCTTATTCAGTCTTCCCTGGTGCAAGAGGTGTTTGGCTGTGAAGACGCCAGAACAATGGCTCTGCTCCCAGGGCCTCAGTTTCCCAGTCAGAACAGACCTAGTCTCCAGAGCTCTCTGCTACAGAGCAGACATGGGGAAATAGCTCTGAGGAGGGTTCCTTGAGGTTCCCTGCCTTGGGGAAGCCCTACCCGGGTGCTGGGGCCTAGGCACTGTGGCCTCTTTCACTGACTTTCCAGGTATCACTTCCCAGCCCCTTGTGATTTTCAGCCAGATGCAGCCTTGCAGGGTCTCTTCCTTAGAGTCAAAAAAGGTAGCCCAAGGGACTGCTTATTCAGTCTTCCCTGGTGCAAGAGGTGTTTGGCTGTGAAGACGCCAGAACAATGGCTCTGCTCCCAGGGCCTCAGTTTCCCAGTCAGAACAGACCTAGTCTCCAGAGCTCTCTGCTACAGAGCAGACATGGGGAAAAAGCTCTGAGGAGGGTGCCTTCACGTTCCAGGGCACTGGGGAAGCCTTACCTGGGCTTTGGGGCCTAGGCACTGTGGCCTCTTTCACTGACTTTCCAGGTATCACTTCCCAGCCCCTTGTGATTTTCAGCCAGATGCAGCCTTGCAGGGTCTCTTCCTTAGAGTCAAAAAAGGTAGCCCAAGGGACTGCTTATTCAGTCTTCCCTGGTGCAAGAGGTGTTTGGCTGTGAAGACGCCAGAACAATGGCTCTGCTCCCAGGGCCTCAGTTTCCCAGTCAGAACAGACCTAGTCTCCAGAGCTCTCTGCTACAGAGCAGACATGGGGAAAAAGCGCTGTGGAGGGTGCCTTCACGTTCCCTGGGCACTGTCGAAGCCCTTACCTGGGCTTTGGAGCCTAGGCACTGTGGCCTCTTTCACTGACTTTCCAGGTATCACTTCCCAGCCCCTTGTGATTTTCAGCCAGATGCAGCCTTGCAGGGTCTCTTCCTTAGAGTCAAAAAAAGGTAGCCCAAGGGACTGCTTATTCAGTCTTCCCTGGTGCAAGAGGTGTTTGGCTGTGAAGACGCCAGAACAATGGCTCTGCTCCCAGGGCCTCAGTTTCCCAGTCAGAACAGACCTAGTCTCCAGAGCTCTCTGCTACAGAGCAGACATGGGGAAAATAGCTCTGAGGAGGGTTCCTTGAGGCTTCCAGGGCTTGGGGAAGCCCTACCCGGGTGCTGGAGGCCTAGGCACTGTGGCCTCTTTCACTGACTTTCCAGGTATCACTTCCCAGCCCCTTGTGATTTTCAGCCAGATGCAGCCTTGCAGGGTCTCTTCCTTAGAGTCAAAAAAGGTAGCCCAAGGGACTGCTTATTCAGTCTTCCCTGGTGCAAGAGGTGTTTGGCTGTGAAGACGCCAGAACAATGGCTCTGCTCCCAGGGCCTCAGTTTCCCAGTCAGAACAGACCTAGTCTCCAGAGCTCTCTGCTACAGAGCAGACATGGGGAAATAGCTCTGTGGAGGGTTCCTTGAGGTTCCCTGGGCACTGGGGAAGCCCTACCTGGGCTTTGGGGCCTAGGCACTGTGGCCTCTTTCACTGACTTTCCAGGTATCACTTCCCAGCCCCTTGTGATTTTCAGCCAGATGCAGCCTTGCAGGGTCTCTTCCTTAGAGTCAAAAAAGGTAGCCCAAGGGACTGCTTATTCAGTCTTCCCTGGTGCAAGAGGTGTTTGGCTGTGAAGACGCCAGAACAATGGCTCTGCTCCCAGGGCCTCAGTTTCCCAGTCAGAACAGACCTAGTCTCCAGAGCTCTCTGCTACAGAGCAGACATGGGGAAATAGCTCTGAGGAGGGTTCCTTGAGGTTCCCTGGCCTTGGGGAAGCCCTACCTGGGCTTTGGGGCCTAGGCACTGTGGCCTCTTTCACTGACTTTCCAGGTATCACTTCCCAGCCCCTTGTGATTTTCAGCCAGATGCAGCCTTGCAGGGTCTCTTCCTTAGAGTCAAAAAAGGTAGCCCAAGGGACTGCTTATTCAGTCTTCCCTGGTGCAAGAGGTGTTTGGCTGTGAAGACGCCAGAACAATGGCTCTGCTCCCAGGGCCTCAGTTTCCCAGTCAGAACAGACCTAGTCTCTCCAGAGCTCTCTGCTACAGAGCAGACATGGGGAAAAAGCTCTGAGGAGGGTTCCTTGAGGTTCCCTGGCACTGGGGAAGCCTTACCTGGGCTTTGGAGCCTAGGCACTGTGGCCTCTTTCACTGACTTTCCAGGTATCACTTCCCAGCCCCTTGTGATTTTCAGCCAGATGCAGCCTTGCA
This sequence comes from Okapia johnstoni, assembly GCA_024291935.2. Classification (NCBI taxonomy): domain Eukaryota; kingdom Metazoa; phylum Chordata; class Mammalia; order Artiodactyla; family Giraffidae; genus Okapia; species Okapia johnstoni. Next base: position 10,045 of record JAGTYA010001109.1, on the reverse strand, counting down.
GGGTCTCTTCCTTAGAGTCAAAAAAGGTAGCCCAAGGGACTGCTTATTCAGTCTTCCCTGGTGCAAGAGGTGTTTGGCTGTGAAGACGCCAGAACAATGGCTCTGCTCCCAGGGCCTCAGTTTCCCAGTCAGAACAGACCTAGTCTCCAGAGCTCTCTGCTACAGAGCAGACATGGGGAAAAAGCTCTGAGGAGGGGGTTCCTTGACGTTCCAGGGCACTTGGGGAAGCCTTACCTGGGCTTTGGGGCCTAGGCACTGTGGCCTCTTTCACTGACTTTCCAGGTATCACTTCCCAGCCCCTTGTGATTTTCAGCCAGATGCAGCCTTGCAGGGTCTCTTCTTCTTAGAGTCAAAAAAGGTAGCCCAAGGGACTGCTTATTCAGTCTTCCCTGGTGCAAGAGGTGTTTGGCTGTGAAGACGCCAGAACAATGGCTCTGCTCCCAGGGCCTCAGTTTCCCAGTCAGAACAGACCTAGTCTCCAGAGCTCTCTGCTACAGAGCAGACATGGGGAAAAAGCGCTGTGGAGGGTGCCTTCACGTTCCAGGGCACTGTCGAAGCCTTACCTGGGCTTTGGAGCCTAGGCACTGTGGCCTCTTTCACTGACTTTCCAGGTATCACTTCCCAGCCCCTTGTGATTTTCAGCCAGATGCAGCCTTGCAGGGTCTCTTCCTTAGAGTCAAAAAAGGTAGCCCAAGGGACTGCTTATTCAGTCTTCCCTGGTGCAAGAGGTGTTTGGCTGTGAAGACGCCAGAACAATGGCTCTGCTCCCAGGGCCTCAGTTTCCCAGTCAGAACAGACCTAGTCTCCAGAGCTCTCTGCTACAGAGCAGACATGGGGAAAAAGCGCTGTGGAGGGTGCCTTCACGTTCCAGGGCACTGTCGAAGCCTTACCTGGGCTTTGGAGCCTAGGCACTGTGGCCTCTTTCACTGACTTTCCAGGTATCACTTCCCAGCCCCTTGTGATTTTCAGCCAGATGCAGCCTTGCAGGGTCTCTTCCTTAGAGTCAAAAAAGGTAGCCCAAGGGACTGCTTATTCAGTCTTCCCTGGTGCAAGAGGTGTTTGGCTGTGAAGACGCCAGAACAATGGCTCTGCTCCCAGGGCCTCAGTTTCCCAGTCAGAACAGACCTAGTCTCCAGAGCTCTCTGCTACAGAGCAGACATGGGGAAAAAGCTCTGAGGAGGGTGCCTTCACGTTCCCTGGGCACTGTCAAAGCCTTACCTGGGCTTTGGAGCCTAGGCACTGTGGCCTCTTTCACTGACTTTCCAGGTATCACTTCCCAGCCCCTTGTGATTTTCAGCCAAAGGCAGCCTGGCAGGGTCTCTTCCTTAGAGTCATAAAAGGTTCTTTCCAGGTAGGACTTTCCAGCCCCTTGTGATTTTCAGGAAAAAGGCAGCCTGGCAGGGTCTCTTCCTTAGAGTCATAAAAGGTAGCCCAAGGGAGTGCTTATTCAGGCTTCCCTGGTGCAAGAGGTGTTTGTCTGTTAAGAAGGCAGAACAATGGGTCTGCTCCCAGGGTCTCAGTTTCCCAATCAGAAGAGACCTAATAGTCTCCAGAGCTCTATGCTATGGAGCACACATGGGGCAATAACTCTGAGGAGTGTGTTACTTGATGTTCCCTGGCTTGGGGAAGCCCTACGCGGGCGGTGGGGCCTAGGCACTGTGGCCTCTTCCACTGACTTTCCAGGTAGCACTTTCCAGCCCCTTGTGATTTTCAGCCAAAGACAGCCTGGCAGGGTCTCTTCCTTAGAGTCATAAAAGGTAGCCGAAGGGAGTGCTTATCCAATTTCCCTGGCGAAACAGGTGTTTGCTGTTATGAATGGACAACAATAGGTTTGCCTCCATGTCTCAGTTTCCTAGTCAGACCAAGCCTAGTATCCAGAGCTCTCTGCTACAGAGCACACATGGGGCATTAGCTCTGAGGAGGGTGCCTTGACGTTCACGGGCTTGGCGAAGCCCTACCGGGGCGGTGGGGCCTAGGCACAAAGGCCCCTACCACTGAATTTCCAGCTAGCACTTTCCAGCCCCTTGTGCTTTTCACCCAAATGGAGCCTGGCAGGGTCTCTTCCTTAAAGTCATAAAAGATAGCCCAAGGGAGTCCTTATTCAAACATCCCTGGTGCAAGAGGTGTTTGTCTGTTAAGTAGCCACAACAATGGGTCTGCTCCAGCGCCTCAGTTTCCCAGTCAGAACAGACCTAGTCTCCAGACCTCTCTGCTACAGAGCACACATGTGGCAATACATCTAAGAAGAGTTCCTTGAGGTTCCCTGGCTTGGGGAAGCCCTACTCGGGTGGTGGGGCCTCGGCACTGTGGCTTCTTCCACTGACTTTCCACGTAGCACTTTCCAGCCCCTTGTGATTTTCAGCCAACGGCAGCCTGGAAGGGTCTCTTCTTAAAGTCATAAAAAGTAGCCCAAGGGAGTGCTTATTCAAGCTTCCCTGGTGAAAGAGGTGTTTGTCTGTTAAGAAGCCACAACAATGGGTCTGATCCCAGGGCCTCAATTTCCCAGTCAGAACAGACCTAGTCTCCACAGCTCTCTGATACAAAGCATACATGGGGCAATAGCTCTGAGGAGTGTTCCTTGAGGTTCCCTGGCTTGGGGAAGCCCTACCCATGCGGTGGCACCTAGGCACTGTGATCTCTTCCACTGACATTCCAGGTAACACTTTCCAGCCCCTTGTGATTTTCAGCCAAAGGCAGCCTGGCAGGGTCTCTTCCTTAGAGTCATAAAAGGAAGCCCAAGGGAGTGTTTATCCAATCTTCCTGGCAAAACAGGTGTTTGCTGTTATGAAGGGACAACAATGGGTTTGCCTCCAGCCCTCAGTTTCCTTGTCAGACCAGACCTAGTATCCAGAGCTCTCTGCTACCGAGCACACATGGGGCATTAGCTCTGAGGAGGGTGCCTTGACGTTCACGGGCTTGGGGAAGCCCTACCGGGGTGGTGGGGCCTAGGCACAATGGCTCCTACCACTGACTTTCCAGCTAGCACTTTCCAGCCCCTTGTGCTTTTCAACCAAATGGAGCCTGGCAGGGTCTTTTCCTTAGAGTCTTAAAAGATAGCCCAAGGGAGTGCTTATTCAGACTTCCCTGGTGAAAGAGGTGTTTTGTCTGTTAAGTAGCCACAACAATGGGTCTGCTCCCAGCGCCTCAGTTTCCCAGTCAGAACAGACCTAGTCTCCAGAGCTCTCTGCTACAGAGCACACATGGGGCAATAGCTATGAGGAGTGTTCCTTGAGGTTCCCCGGCTTGGGGAAGCCCTACCCGGGCGGTTGGGCCTAGGCACTGTGGGCTCTTCCACTGACTTTCCAGGTAGCACTTTCAAGCCCCTTGTGATTTTCAGCCAAAGGCAGCCTGGCAGATTCTCTTCCTTAGAGTCATACAAGGTAGCCCAAAGGAGTGCTTATTCAGGCTTCCCTGGTGTAAGAGGTGTTTGTCTGTTAAGAAGCCACAACAATGTGTCTGCTTCCAGGGCCTCCGTTTCCCAGTCAGAACAGACCTATTAGTCTCCAGAGCTGGCTGCCACAGAGCACACATGGGGCAATAGCTCTGAGGAGTGTTCCTTGATGTTCCCTGGCTTGGGGAAGCTCTACCCGGGCGGTGGGGGCCTAGGCACAGTGGCCTCTTCCACTGACTTTCCAGGTAGCACTTTTTCCAGCCCCTTGTAATTTTCAGCCAAAGACAGCCTGGCAGGGTCTCTTCCTCAGAGCCATAAAAGGTAGCCCAAGGGAGTGCTTATTCAAGCTTCCCTGGTGCAAAGGTGTTTGTCTGTTAAGAAGCCACAGCAATGGGTCTGTTCCGAGGGCCTCAGTTTCCAGTCAGAAAAGACCTAGTAGTCTCCAGAGTCCTCTGCTACAGAGCACACATGGGTCACTAGCTCTGAGGAGTGTTCCATGAGGTTCCCTGGCTTGGGGAAACCCTACCCGGGCGGTGGGGCCTAGGCACTGTGGCCTCTTCCACTGACTTTCCAGGTAGCACTTTCCAGCCCCTTGTAATTTTCAGCCAAAGACAGCCTGGCAGGGTCTCTTCCTTAGAGTCATAAAAGGTAGCCCAAAGGAGTGCTTATTAAAGCTTCCCTGGTGCAAGCGGTGTTTGTCTGCTAAGAAGGCAAGACAATGGGTCAGTTCCCGAGGTCCTCAGTTTCCAGTCAGAACAGACCTAGTAGTCTCCAGAGCCCTCTGATACAGAGCACACATGGAGCAATAGATCTGAGGAGTGTTTTCTTGAGGTTCCCTGGCTTGGGTAAGCCCTACCCGGGCGGTAGGGCCTAGGCACTGTGGCCTCTTCCACTGACTTTCCAGGTAGCACTTTCCAGCCCCTTGTGATTTTCAGCCAAAGGCAGCCTGGCAGGGTCTCTTTCGTAGAGTCATAAAAGGTAGCCCAAGGAAGTGCTTATTCAAGCTTCCCTGGTGCAAGAGGTGTTTGTCTGTTAAGAAGCCACAACAATGGGTCTGCTCCCAGGGTCTCAGATTCCCAGTCAGAACAGACCTAGTCTCCAGAGCTCTCTGCTACAGAGAGCACACATGAGGCAATAGCTCTGAGGAGTGTTCCTTGAGGTTCCCTGGCTTGGGGAAGCCCTACCCTGGCGATAGCACCCTAGGCACTGTGATCTCTTCCACTGACTTTCCAGCCCCTAGCACTTTCAGCAGCCCCTGTGATTTTCAGCCAAAGGCAGCCTGGCAGGGTCTCTTCCTTAGAGTCATAAAAGGTAACCCAAGGGAGTGCTTATTCAAGCTTCCCTGGTGCAAGAGGTGTTTGTGTGTTAAGAAGGCACAACAATGGGTCTGCTCCAAGGGTCTCAGTTTCCCAGTCAGAACAGACCTAGTAGTCTCCAGAGCTCTCTGCTACAGAGGACACATATGGGGCAATAGCTCTGAGGAGTGTTCCTTTAGGTTCCCTGGCTTGGGGAAGCCCTACCCTGTCGGTGGGCCCTAGGCACTGTGGCCTCTTCCACTGACTTTCCTGGTAGCACTCTCCAGCCCCTTGTGATTTTCAGCCAAAGGCAGCCTGGCAGGGTCTCTTCCTTAGAGTCATAAAAGGTAGCCCAAGGGAGTGCTTATTCAAGCTTCCCTGGTTGAAGAGTGTTTTGTTGAAGAAGTGTTAAGAAGCCACAGCAATGGGTCTGCTTCCAGGGCCTCAGTTTCCCAGTCAGAACAGCCTTAGTAATCTCCAGAGCTCTCTGCTACAGAGCACACATGGGGCATTAGCTCTGAGGAGGGTGCCCTTGACGTTCACGGGCTTGGGGAAGCCCTACCGGGGCGGTGGGGCCTAGGCACAATGGGCCCCTACCACTGACTTTCCAGCTAGCACTTTCCAGCCCCTTGTGCTTTTTCAACCAAATGGAGCCTGGCAGGGTCTTTTCCTTAGAGTCATAAAAGATAGCCCAAGGGAGTGCTTATTCAGACTTCCCTGGTGCAAAAGGTTTTTGTCTGTTAAGTAACCACAACAATGGGTCTGCCCCCAGCGCCTCAGTTTCCCAGTCAGAACAGACCTAGTCTCCAGAGGTCTCTGCTACAGAGCACACATGGGGCAATAGCTCTGAGGAGTGTTCCTTGAGGTTCCCCGGCTTGGGGAAGCCCTACCCGGGCGGTGGGGCTTAGGCACTGTGTGGCCTCTTCCACTGACTTTCCAGGTCGCACTTTCCAGCCCTTTGTGACTTTCAGCCAAAGGCAGCCTGGCTGGTTCTCTTCCTTAGACTCATAAAAGGTAGCCCAAAGGAGTGCTTATTCAGGCTTCCCTGCTGCAAGAGCTGTTTGTCTGTTAAGAAGCCATAGCAATGGGTCAGTTCCGAGGTCCTCTGTTTCCAGTCAGAACAGACCTAGTAGTATCCAGAGCCCTCTTCTACAGAGCACACCTGGGGCAATAGCTCTGAGGAGTGTTCCTTGAGGTTCCCCGGTTTGGGGAAGCCCTACCCGGGCGGTGGGGCCTAGGCACTGTGGCCTCTTCCACTGACTTTCCAGGTAGCACTTTCCAGCCCCTTGTGATTTTCAGCCAAAGGCAGCCTGGCAGGGTTTCTTCCTTAGAGTCATAAAAGGTAGCCCAAGGGAGTGCTTATTCAGGCCTCCCTGGTCCAAGAGGTGTTTGTCTGTTAAGAAGCCACAACAATGCGTCTGCTTCAGGGCCTGAGTTTCCCAGTCAGAACATACCTAGTCTCCAGAGCTCACTGTTACAGAGCACACATCGGTCAATAGCTATGAAGAGTGTTCCTTGAGGTTCCCTGTCTTGAGGAAGCCCTACACGGGCAGTAGGGCCTAGGCACTGTGGCCTCTTCCACGGACTTTCCAGGTAGTACTTTCCAGCCCCTTGTGATTTTCAGCTAAAGGCAGCCTGGCAGGGTCTCTTCCTTAGAGTCATAAAAGGTAGCCCAAGGGAGTGCTTATTCAGGCTTCCCTGGTACAAGAGGTGTTTGTCCGTTAAGAATCCACAGCAATTGGTCTGCTTCCAGGGACTCAGTTTCCTAGTCAGAACAGCCCTAGTAGTCTCCAGAGCTCTCTGCTACAGAGCACACACGGGGCAATAGCTCTGAGGAGTGTTCCTTGAGTTTGCCCGGCTTGGGGAATCCCTACCCGGGCGGTGGGGCCTAGGCACAGTGGCCTGTTCCACTGACTTTCCAGGTAGCACTTTCCAGCCCCTTGTGATTTTCAGCCAAAGGCAGCCTGGCAGGGTCTCTTCCTTAGAGTCATAAAAGGTAGCCCAAGGGAGTGCTTATTATTAGGCTTCCCTGGTACAAGAGGTGTTTGTCTGTTAAGAAGTCACAACAATGGGTCTGCTCCCAGGGCCTGAGTTTCCCCGTCAGAACAGACCTAGTCTCCAGAGCTCTCTGCTACAGAGCACACATGGGGCAATAGCTCTGAGGAGTGTTCCTTGAGGTTCCCTGGCTTGGGGAAGCCCTACCCGGGCGGTGGGGCCTAGGCACTGTGGCCTCTTCCACTGACTTTCCAGGTAGCACTTTCCAGCCCCTTGTGATTTTCAGCCAAAGCAGCCTGGCAGGGTCTCTTCCTTAGAGTCATAAAAGGTAGCCCAAGGGAGTGCTTATTCAGGCTTCCCTGGTAAAGAGGTGTTTGTCTGTTAAGAAGTCACAACAATGGGTCTGCTCCCAGGGGTCAGTTTCCCCGTCAGAACAGACCTAGTCTCCAGAGCTCTCTGCTACAGAGCACACATGGGCAATAGCTCTGAGGAGTGTTCCTTGAGGTTCCCTGGCTTGGGGGGAAGCCCTACCGGGGGTGGGGCCTAGGCACTGGGCCTCTTCCACTGACTTTCCAGGTAGAACTTTCCAGGCCCTTGTGATTTTCAGCCAAATTGCAGCCTGGCAGGGTCTCTTCCTTAGAGTCATAAAAGGTAGCCCAAGGGAGTGCTTATTCAGGTTTCCCTGGTACAAGAGTTTGTTTGTTAAGAAGCCACAACAATAGGTCTGCTCCCAGGCCCTCAGTTTTAGAGTCAGAACAGACCTAGTCTCCGGAGCTCTCTGCTATCGAGCACACACGCAGCAATTGCTCTGAGGAGTGTTCCTTGAGGTTCCCTGGCTTGGGGAAGCCCTACCCGGGCGGTGGGGCCTAGGCACTGTGGCCTCTTCCACTGACTTTCCAGGTAGCACTTTCCAGCCGCTTGTGATTTTCAGTTAAAGGCAGCCTGGTAGGGTCTCTTCCTTAGAGTCATAAATGGTAGCCCAAGGAAGTGCTTACTCAGGCTCCCCTGGTGCAAGAGGTGTTTGTCTGTTAAGAAGCCACAACAATGGGTCTGCTCCCAGGGATTCAGTTTCCCAGTCAGAACATACCTAGTCTCCAGAGCTCACTGTTACAGAGCACACATGGGGCAATAGCTCTGAGGAGTGTTCCTTGAGGTTCACTGGCTTGGGGAAGCCCTACCCGGGTGGTAGGGCCTAGGCACTGTGGACTCTTCCACTGACTTTCCAGGTATCACTTCCCAGTCCCTTGTGATTTTCAGCCAGATGCAGCCTTGCAGGTTCTCTTCCTTAGAGTCAAAAAAGATAGCCCAAGGGACTGCTTATTCAGTCTTCCCTGGTGCAAGTGGTGTTTGGCTGTGAAGACGCCAGAACAATGGCTCTGCTCCCAGGGCCTCAGTTTCCCAGGCAGAACAGACCTAGTCTCCAGAGCTCTCTGCTACAGAGCAGACATGGGGAAAAAGCGCTCTGGAGGATGCCTTCACGTTCCAGGGCACTGTCGAAGCCTTACCTTGGCTTTGGAGCCTAGGCACTGTGGCCTCTTTAACAGACTTTCCAGGTATCACTTCCCAGCCCCTTGTGATTTTCAGCCAGATGCAGCCTTGCAGGGTCTCTTCCTTAGAGTCAAAAAAGGTAGCCCAAGGGACTTCTTATTCAGGCTTCCCTGGTGCAAGAGGTGTTTGGCTGTGAAGACGCCAGAACAATGGCTCTGCTCCCAGGGCCTCAGTTTCCCAGTCAGAACAGACCTAGTCTCCAGAGCTCTCTGCTACAGAGCACACATGTGGCAATAGAACTTAGGAGTGTTCCTTGAGGTTCCCTGGCTTGGGGAAGCCCTACCTGGTTGGTGGAGCCTAGGCAGTGGCTTCTTCCACTGACTTTCCACGTAGCACTTTCCAGCCCCTTGTGATTTTCAGCCAAAGGCAGCCTGGCAGGGTCTCTTCTTAGAGTCATAAAAGGTAGCCCAAGGGAGTGCTTATTCAAGCTTCCCTGGTGCAAGAGGTGTTTGTCTTTTAAGAAGCCACAACAATGGGTCTGATCCCACGGCCTCAGTTTCCCAGTCAGAACAGACCTAGTCTCCACAGCTCTCTGATACAGAGCACACATGGGGCAATAGCTCTGAGGAGTGTTCCTTGAGGTTCCCTGGCTTGGGGAAGTCCTACCCCGGCGCTGGCACCTAAGCACTGTGATCTCTTCCACTGACTTTCCAGGTAGCACTTTCCAGCCCCTTGTGATTGTCAGCAAAAAGGCAGCCTGGCAGTGTCTCTTCGTTGGAGTCATAAAAAGTAACCCAAGGGAGTGCTTATTCAAGCTTCCCTGGTGCAAGAGGTGTTTGTCTGTTAAGAAGGCACAACAATGGGTCTGCTCCCAGGGTCACATTTTCCCAGTCAGAACAGACCTAGTAGTCTCCAGAGCTTTCTGCTACAGAGCACACATGGGGCAATAGCTCTGAGGAGTGTTACTTGATGTTCCCTGGCTTGGGGAAGCCCTACCCGGGCGGTGGGGCCTAGGCACTGTGGCTTCTTCCACTGACTTTCCAGGTAGCACTTTCCAGCCCCTTGTGATTTTCAGCCAAAGGCAGCCTGGCAGGGTCTCTTCCTTAGAGTCATAAAAGGTAGCCCAAGGGAGTGCTTATCCAATCTTCCCTGGCGAAACAGGTGTTTGCTGTTATGAAGGGACAACAATGGGCTTGCCTTCAGGCCTCAGTTTCCTAGTCAGACCAGGCCTAGTATCCACAGCTCTCTGCTACAGAGCACACATGGGGCATTAGCTCTGAGGAGGGTGCCTTGACGTTCACGGGCTTGGGGAAGCCCTACCCGGGCGGTGGGGCCTAGGCACTGTGGCCTCTTCCACTGACTTTCCAGGTAGCACATTCCAGCACCTTGTGATTTGCAACTAAAGGCAACCTGGCACGTTCTCTTACTTAGAGTCATAAAAGGTAGCCCAAGGGAGTGCTTATTCAAGCTTCCCTGTTGCAAGAGCTGTTTGTCTGTTAAGAAGCCACAAGAATGGGTCTGTTTCCAGGGCCTCAGTTTCCCCGTCAGAACAGTCCTACTCTCCAGACCTCTCTGCTACAGAGCACACATGGGGCAATAGCTCTGAGGAGTGTTCCTTGAGGTTCCCTGGCTTGGGGAAGCCCTACCCGGGCGGTGCGGCCTAGGCACTCTGGCCTCTTCCACTGACTTTCCAGGTAGCACTTTCCAGCCCCTTGTGATTTTCAGGAAAAAGGCAGGCTGGCAGCGTCTCTTCCTTAGAGTCATAAAAGGTAGCCCAAGGGAGTGCTTATTCAGGCTTCCCTGGTGCAAGAGGTGTTTGTCTGTTAAGAAGGCAGAACAATGGGTCTGCTCCCAGGGTCTCAGTTTCCCAATCAGA
>JAGTYA010001108.1:0-13994 GCA_024291935.2 Okapia johnstoni | reverse complement strand
GCGGGGGGTGGCCTCTCTGAATCGGGGGCGTGGCGCCTCGGGGAGCCTCTCTTGTTGCCTCTGAGAAGTCCAGGCCTCCTTTGACATCGCCAGGGGCTGCTGGGCTTCCCCTCGCCTCACGTCCAGGGAACTGGACTCGCTTGCCGATGGGGGTTCCTCGGGGACCTTTGGTCTTGCGGCCGGAACTGGCCCCTTGGGGCCTCTTCTCGAACCTCAGGAGAGGCGAGAGTCCCGCTCTGGAGGTGCGAGGGAATGTAGGGATTGCGATGGCATTCAGGAAGGGGATTGGACCCCCCTTTCGAGAGGAGGGGCCGACGGCGACTCCGTTGCAGCGCCAGAGAGAAGGCAGGACGGCTCTCGAGTCGCTGCAGATCCCAAGGGCCCCGTCTCGCAAGGAGGGGGGCCCGGGGGACGCCCTCGCGGTGTGTGGCGGGAAGCCCCGCTTTCTTGGCAGGTTGGCCCGGGGATCTCGGGGGACACCTGGAGTCGCCCGCAAGGAGTCAAGCCCCGTTTCGGAGCCGGAACAGGTGCCGGGGCATGCTCTCCATGCCCTGCAAGGGAAAAGCGCCTCCTCCCTCTATGGGCGTGGCCTCACGGGGGTGTTCTCGACTTGCGGCGGTGCATTCTCGAGTTGCGGCGGGTACCCCGGCCCGTCTCCCCCGTTAGCCCAGCGGGGTCGCCATGCCTCCTTTCGAGCGGACAGGGGGGCCCGAGCAGCCTCGGGATTCGCCAGGAGGCGCTGCAGCGCCCTGGGTCCGCGTCAGGCATGGAGCTAGGACCCTCGGGGGTCCCCGGAGGGGGGGGAGGGGACAGGTATAACTGGCACCTGTGGGGTGGCCTCCAGGGAGTCGAGGGGACTCAGCCTTTCTCTCCGGTCACAGCCAAGGGCAATCGGGCTTCCCCTCGAATGCAGGGGCGAAGGTCGTGTGCTTTTCCGCGCGCGCGCGCAGGGGGAAGCGGCGGGGGGCCTCTCTGAATCGGGGGCGTGGCGCCTCGGGGAGCCTCTCTTGTTGCCTCTGAGAAGTCCAGGCCTCCTTTGACATCGCCAGGGGCTGCTGGGCTTCCCCTCGCCTCACGTCCAGGGAACTGGACTCGCTTGCCGATGGGGGTTCCTCGGGGACCTTTGGTCTTGCGGCCGGAACTGGCCCCTTGGGGCCTCTTCTCGAACCTCAGGAGAGGCGAGAGTCCCGCTCTGGAGGTGCGAGGGAATGTAGGGATTGCGATGGCATTCAGGAAGGGGATTGGACCCCCCTTTCGAGAGGAGGGGGGGCCGACGGCGACGGGGGGCCCCTCGCGAGCGGCCTCTGGAGACTCAGGGTTCCGCTCGCCTGTGGACACGGGTATCCCAGGGAACCTCTGGGGGCGCCTAGAGGGAGTCCAGCCTCCGTTGCAGCGCCAGAGAGAAGGCAGGACGGCTCTCGCGTCGCTGCAGATCCCAAGGGCCCCGTCTCGCAAGGGAGGGGGGCCCGGGGGGACGCCCTCGCGGTGTGGCGGGAAGCCCCGCTTTCTTGGCAGGTTGGCCCGGGGATCTCGGGGGACACCTGGAGTCGCCCGCAAGGAGTCAAGCCCCGTTCGGAGCCGGAACAGGTGCCGGGGCATGCTCTCCATGCCCTGCAAGGGAAAAGCGCCTCCTCCCCCTCTATGGGCGTGGCCTCACGGGGGTGTTCTCGACTTGCGGCGGTGCATTCTCGAGTTGCGGCGGGTACCCCGGCCCGTCTCCCCCGTTAGCCCAGCGGGGTCGCCATGCCTCCTTTCGAGCGGACAGGGGCCCGAGCAGCCTCGGGATTCGCCAGGAGGCGCTGCAGCGCCCTGGGTCCGCGTCAGGCATGGAGCTAGGACCCTCGGGGGTCCCCGGAGGGGGGGGAGGGGACAGGTATAACTGGCACCTGTGGGGTGGCCTCCAGGGAGTCGAGAGGGGACTCAGCCTTTCTCTCTCCGGTCACAGCCAAGGGCAATCGGGCTTCCCCTCGAATGCAGGGGCGAAGGTCGTGCTTTTTTTCGCGCGGCGCGCAGGGGGAAAGCGGGGGTGGCCTCTCTGAATCGGGGGCGTGGCGCCTCGGGGAGCCTCTCTTGTTGCCTCTGAGAAGTCCAGGCCTCCTTTGACATCGCCAGGGGCTGCTGCTGGGCTTCCCCTCGCCTCACGTCCAGGGAACTGGACTCGCTTGCCAATGGGGGTTCCTCGGGGACCTTTGGTCTTGCGGCCGGAACTGGCCCCTTGGGGCCTCTTCTCGAACCTCAGGAGAGGCGAGAGTCCCGCTCTGGAGGTGCGAGGGAATGTAGGGATTGCGATGGCATTCAGGAAGGGGATTGGACCCCCCTTTCGAGAGGAGGGGGGGACGGCGACGGCGACGGGGGGGGCCCTCTCGCGAGCGGCGGCCTCTGGAGACTCAGGGTTCCGCTCGCCTGTGGACACGGGGTATCCCAGGGAACCTCTGGGGGCGCCTAGAGGGAGTCCAGCCTCCGTTGCAGCGCCAGAGAGAAGGCAGGACGGCTCTCGAGTCGCTGCAGATCCCAAGGGCCCCCGTCTCGCAAGGAGGGGGGGGGCCGGGGGGGCCCTCGCCCTCGCGGTGTGGCGGGAAGCCCCGCTTTCTTGCAGGTTGGCCCGGGGATCTCGGGGGACACACCTGGAGTCGCCCGCAAGGAGTCAAGCCCCGTTCGGAGCCGGAACAGGTGCCGGGGCATGCTCTCCATGCCCTGCAAGGGAAAAAGCGCCTCCTCCCCTCTATGGGCGTGGGCTCTCACGGGGGTGTTTCTCGACTTGCGGCGGTGCATTCTCGAGTTGCGGCGGGGTACCCCCGGCCCGTCTCCCCCCCGTTAGCCAGCGCGGGGTCGCCATGCCTCCTTTCGAGCGGACAACAGGGGGCCCGAGCAGCCTCGGGATTCGCCAGGAGGCGCTGCTGCAGCGCCCTGGGTCCGCGTCAGGCATGGAGCTAGGACCCTCGGGGGTCCCCGGGGGGGGGAGGGGGGACAGGTATAACTGGCACCTGTGGGGTGGGCCTCCAGGGAGTCGAGGGGGACTCAGCCTTTCTCTCGGGTCACACAGCCAAGGGCAATCGGGGCTTCCCCTCGAATGCAGGGGCGAAGGTCGTGCTTTTTCCGCGCGCGCGCGGCAGGGGGAAGCGGGGTGGCCCTCTCTGAATCGGGGGGCGTGGCGCCCTCGGGGAGCCTCTCTTGTTGCCTCTCTGAGAAGTCCAGGCCTCCTTTGACATCGCCAGGGGCTGCTGGGCTTCCCCTCGCCTCACGTCCAGGGAACTGGGACTCGCTTGCCGATGGGGGTTCCTCGGGGACCTTTGGTCTTTGCGGCCGGAACTGGCCCCTTGGGGCCTCTTCTCGAAACCTCAGGAGAGAGGCGAGAGAGTCCCCCGCTCTGGAGGTGCGAGGGAATGTAGGGATTGCGATGGCATTCAGGAAGGAAGGGGATTGGACCCCCCTTTTTCGAGAGAGAGGGGGGGGGCCGACGGCGACGGGGGGGCCCTCGCGAGCGGGCCTCTGGAGACTCTCAGGGTTCCGCTCGCCTGTGGACACACGGTATCCCAGGGAACCCTCTGGGGGCGCCTAGAGGGAGTCCAGCCAGCCTCCGTTGCAGCGCCAGAGAGAAGGCAGGACGGCTCTCGCGTCGCTGCAGAGATCCCAAGGGCCCCGTCTCGCAAGGAGGGGGGGCCCGGGGGGACGCCCTCGCGTGTGGCGGGAAGCCCCGCTTTCTTGGCAGGTTGGCCCGGGGATCTCGGGGGACACCACCTGGAGTCGCCCGCAAGGAGTCAAGCCCCCCGTTCGGAGCCGGAACAGGTGCCGGGGCATGCTGCTCTCCATGCCCTGCAAGGGAAAAGCGCCTCCTCCCTCCCTCTATGGGCGTGGCCTCACGGGGGGGTGTTCTCGACTTGCGGCGGTGCATTCTCGAGTTGCGGCGGGTACCCCCGGCCCGTCCCGTCTCCCGTTAGCCCAGCGCGGGGTCGCCATGCCTCCTTTCGAGCGGACAGGGGCCCGAGCAGCAGCCTCGGGATTCGCCAGGAGGCGCTGCAGCGCCCTGGGTCCGCGTCAGGCATGGAGCTAGGACCCTCGGGGGTCCCCCCCGGGAGGGGGGGGGAGGGGGACAGGTAACTAACTGGCACCTGTGGGGTGGCCTCCAGGGAGTCGAGGGGACTCAGCCTTTTCTCTCCGGTCACAGCCAAGGGGCAATCGGGGCTTCCCCTCGAATGCAGGGGCGAAGGTCGTGCTTTTTTCGCGGCGCAGCAGGGGGGAAAGCGGGGGGGCCTCTCTGAATCGGGGGCGTGGCGCCTCGGGGAGCCTCTCTCTTTGTTGCCTCTGAGAAGTCCAGGCCCTCCTTTGACATCGCCAGGGGCTGCTGCTGGGCTTCCCCTCGCCTCACGTCCAGGGAAACTGGACTCTCGCTTGCCCGATGGGGGTTCCTCGGGGGGGACCTTTGGTCTTGCGGCCGGAACTGGCCCCTTGGGGCCTCTTCTCGAACCTCAGGAGAGGCGAGAGTCCCGCTCTGGAGGTGCGAGGGAATGTAGGGATTGCGATGGCATTCAGGAAGGGGATTGGACCCCCCTTTTCGAGAGGAGGGGGCCGACGGCGACGGGGGGGCCCCTCGCGAGCGGAGGCCTCTGGAGACTCAGGGTTCCGCTCGCCTGTGGACACGGGTATCCCAGGGGGAACCTCTGGGGGGCGCCTAGAGGGAGTCCAGCCTCCGTTGCAGCGCCAGAGAGAAGGCAGGACGGCTCTCTCGCGTCGCTGCAGATCCCAAGGGCCCCGTCTCGTCGCAAGGAGGGGGGCCCGGGGGACGCCCTCGCCCTCGCGGTGTGGCGGGGAGCCCCGCTTTCTTGGCAGGTTGGTTGGCCCCGGGGATCTCGGGGGGACACCTGGAGTCGCGGATCGCCCGCAAGGAGTCAAGCCCCGTTCGCGGAGCCGGAGTCAAACAGGGTGCTGGGGGCCGGAACATGGTCTCCGGGGCATGCTCTCCATGCCCTGCAAGGGAAAAAGCGCCTCCTCCTCCCTCTATGGGCGTGGCCCTCACGGGGGGGGGTTTCTCGACTTGCGGCGGTGCATTCTCGAGTTGCGGCGCGGTACCCCCGAGGCCCGTCTCCCCCCCGTTAGCCCAGCGGGGTCGCCATGCCCCTCCTTTCGAGCGGACAGGGGCCCGGGCAGCCTCGGGCCCGAGCGGGATTCGCCAGGAGGCGCTGCAGCGCGCCCTGGGTCCGCGTCAGGCATGGAGCTAGGACCCTCGGGGGTCCCCGGAGGGGGGGGGGAGGGGACAGGTATAACTGGCACCTGTGGGGTGGCACCAGGGAGTCGGGGGGGCACCTCAGCCTGCCTCTCTCCAGGGGGGGGACTCAGCCTTTCTCTCCGGTCACAGCCAAGGGCAATCGGGCTTCCCCCTCGAATGCAGGGGGGGCGAAGGTCGTCGTTTTTTTTTTTTCGCGCGGCGCAGGGGGAAGCGGGGGTGGCCCTCTCTGAATCGGGGGGCGTGGCGCCTCGGGGAGCCTCTCTTGTTGCCTCTCTGAGAAGTCCAGGCCTCCTTTGACATCGCCAGGGGCTGCTGCTGGGCTTCCCCCTCGCCTCACGTCCAGGGAACTGGACTCGCTTGCCGATGGGGGTTCCTCGGGGACCTTTGGTCTTGCGGCCGGAAACTGGCCCCTTGGGGCCCTCTTCTCGAACCTCAGGAGAGGCGAGAGTCCCCGCTGGGAGGAGGTGCGAGGGAATGTAGGGATTGCGATGGCATTCAGGAAGGGGATTGGACCCCCCTTTCGAGAGGAGGGGCCGACGGCGGCGACGGGGGGCCCCTCGCGCGAGCGGCCTCTGGAGACTCAGGGTTCCGCTCGCCTGTGGACACGGGTATCCCAGGGAACCTCTGGGGGCGCCTAGAGAGGGAGTCCAGCCCTCCGTTGCAGCGCCAGAGAGAAGGCAGGACGGACGGCTCTCGCGTCGCTGCAGATCCCAAGGGCCCCGTCTCGCAAGGAGGGGGGCCCGGGGGACGCCCCGCTCGCGCGGTGTGGCGGGGAAGGGAAAGCCCCGCTTTCTTGGCAGGTTGGCCCGGGGATCTCTCGGGGGACACACCTGGAGTCGCCCGCAAGGAGTCAAGCCCCGTTCGGAGCCGGAACAGGTGCCGGGGCATGCTCTCCATGCCCTGCAAGGGGGAAAAGCGCCTCCTCCCTCTATGGGCGTGGCCTCACGGGGGTGTTTCTCGACTTGCGGCGGTGCATTCTCTCGAGTTGCGGCGGGTACCCCGGCGCCCGTCTCCCCCCCGTTTAGCCCAGCGGGGTCGCCATGCCTCCTTTCGAGCGCGGACAGGGGCCCGAGCAGCCTCGGGATTCGCCAGGAGGCGCTGCAGCGCCCTGGGTCCGCGTCAGGCATGGAGCTAGGACCCTCGGGGGTCCCCGGAGGGGGGGAGGGGGACAGGTATAACTGGCACCTGTGGGGTGGCCTCCAGGGAGTCGAGGGGACTCAGCCTTTCTCTCTCCGGTCACAGCCAAGGGCAATCGGGCTTCCCCTCGAATGCAGGGGCGCGAAGGTCGTGCTTTTTTCCGCGCGCGCGCAGGGGGGGAAGCGGGGGTGGCCTCTCTGAATCGGGGGCGTGGCGCCTCGGGGAGCCTCTCTAACCGTTTGGTTTCCGGACCGGAACACTTTGGGCCTCTTGCGGCCCGAACTGGCCCCTTGGGGACCCCTTCTCGAACCTCAGGGCGACGGCGAGAGGGGCCCTCGCGCTCTGGAGGTGCGGGTTCCGCTCGCGTGTAGACACGGATTGCGATGGGAACCTCTGGAAGGGCCTAGAGGGAGACCCCCCTCCGTTCGCGCCAGAGAGAAGGCAGGACGGCTCGGCGACGCAGGGGCCCCCCTCAAGGAGGGGGGCCTCTGGAGACCCTCGGGTTCGGCCCCGCCTTCTGGACACGGGGGATCCCAGGAGTCGCCCGCAAGGAGTCAAGCCCCGTTCGGGAAGCCGGAACAGGTGCGGGGCAGCTCTCTCCATGCCCTGCAAGGGAAAAAGCCCTCCTCCCTCTATGACCACCGGGGGTCCCCGAGGGACGGGAGGGGACAGGTGCTAACTGGGCCTGTGGGGTGGCCTCCAGGGAGTCGGAGGGGATGCAGCCTTTCTCTCCGGTCCTCCAAGGGCAATCGGGCTTGCCCCTCGAATCAGGGGCGTGTTCGTCGCTTTTCCGCGCGCGCAGGGGGAAGCGGGGGGTGGCCTTCTGAGTCAATCGGGGGGGTGGCGCCTCGGGGAACTCTCTTGTTGCCGTCTGGGAAGTCCCCATGCCTCCTTTGACCCTCGCCAGGGGCCCTGGGCTTCCCCTCGCCTCACGTCCAGGGAACCAGGAGCTGACAGCTTGCCGATGGGGGTTCCTCGTTCAGACCTATGGTTCTTGCGGCCGGAACTGGGGGTCCCCTTGAGGCCTTTCTCGAACTCGGAGAGGCGAGAGTCTCTGCTCTGGAGGTGCGAGGGAATGTAGCCTTTGCTCGATGGCATTCAGGAAGGGGATTGGACCCCCTTTCGAGAGGAGGTCCGACGGGCGACGGGGGGCCTCGCGAGCGGCCTCGGAGACTCCGGGGTTCCGCTCGCCTGTGGACACGGCTCCGGGAAACATCTCTGGGCGGCGTCTAGAGGGAGTCCCACTCCTCCGGTGCAGCAGCCAGAGGCTGAAGGAGGACGGCCCACGCCTCGCTGCAGATCCAAAGGGGCCCTGCTCGCAAGGAGGGCAGGCCCGGGGGGACGCCTCGGCATTCGTCTGTGGCGCGGGAAACCCTCTTTCTTGGGCAGGTTGGCCCGGGGATCTCGGGGGACACCTGGAGTCGCTGCAAGGAGTCAAGCCCCCGTTCGGAGATTAAACAGGTGCCCGGGCATGCTTCCTCGACCTGCACGGGAAAAGTAGCCCCCCCTGCTATGGGCCGTGGCCATCACGGGGGTGTTCTCGTCTTGCGGGGTGCAATTCTCGTCTTGCCGGGTACCCGCCCGTCTCCCCCGTTAGCCCAGCGGGGTCTACCATGCCTCCTTTCGAGCGGACAGGGGCCTTGAGCAGTTCGGGATTCGCCAGGAGGCGCTGCAGGCCCTGGGCTCCGCGTCAGGCATGGAGCTAGGGACCCCAGGGGGTATCCGTGAGTGGGGGAGGTGGACAGGCTCTCATACTAACTGGCACCTGTCGTCGTTGGCCTCCAGGGAGTCGAGGGGACTCAGCCTTTCTCCACTCTCGGTCACAGCCAAGGGGGATCGGGCTTCCCTGCGCGAGCGCAGGGGAGACGAAGTCGTGCCTTTTCCGCGCGGCGCTGTGGAAAGTCGGACGCTCGGCCTATCTGAATGGGAACACGGGCGCCTGGGGGCCTCTCTTGTTGGCCTCTGAGAAGGTCCAGGCCTCCCTATTCCAGATCGCCAGGGGCTGTGTGGGCTTCCCCTCGCCTCAGTCCAGGGGAACTGGATGTCGCTTGCCGATGGTTAGTTCCGCGGACCTTTGGTTTGCGGCCGGAACTGGCCCCCTTCTGGGCCTCTTCCTCTCGAACCCTCCAGGATGGCGAGAGTCCCGCTCTGGAGGTGGAGGTGCGAGGGAATGTTTGTAGGGAATTTGCGCGATGGCATTCAGGAAGGGGATTGGACCCCCCTTTTCGAGAGGTAAGGGGCAGCCCGACCGGCGGTAGAGACGGGGGGCCCCTCGCGAGCGGCCTTCTGGAGACTCAGCGGTTCCCGCTCGCCTGTGGACACGGGTATCCCAGCCAGTGTGCAACCCACGCTGGGGGCGCCCTAGAGGGAGTCCAGCCTCCGTTGCACGCCGCCAGAGAGAAGGGTCAGGAGCGGCTTTCTCTCGCGTCGCTGCAGATCCCCAAGGGCCCCGTTCTCGCAAGGAGGGGGGTTCCCGGGGGACGCCCTCGCGGTGTGGTGCTGGGAGGCGCCCCCGCTTTCTTGTGCAGGTTGGCCCGGGGACCTCGGTGGTCTGACACCTGGAGTCGCCCGCGACGCAAGGAAGTCAAGCCCCGTTCGCAGAGCCGGAAACAGGTGCTGACGGGGCATGAGCTCTCCATGCCATGCAAGGGAAAAGCGCCTCCTCCCTCTAATGGCTGCGTGGCCTCCTCACGGGGGTGTTCTCGACTCTGCGGCGGTGCATTCTCGGAGTTAGCGTTTGCGGCCGGGTCCCCGGCCCCGTCTCCCCCGTTAGCCCAGCGGGGTCGCCATGCCTCCTTTTCGAGCGGACAGGGGCCCCGAGCAGCCTCGGGATTCGCCAGGAGGATGCGCTTGCAGCGCCCTGGGTCCGCGTCAGGGCATGGAGCTAGGACCCTCGGGGGGTCCCACGGAGGGGGGGGGAGGGACAGGTATATAATGGCACCTGTGGGGTGGCCTCCAGGGAGTCGAGGGGACTCAGCCTTTCTCTTCTCCTCCGGTCACAGCCAAGGGCAATCGGGCTTCCCCTCGAATGCATGGGGCGAAGGTCGTGCTTTTTACCTTATGCAGGCGCGCAGGGGGAAGCGGGGGTTGGCCTCTCTGAATCCGGGGCGTGGCGCCTCGGGGAGCCTCTCTTGTTGCCTCTGAGAAGTCCAGGCCTCCTTTGACATCGCCAGGGGCTGCTGGGACTTCCCCTCGCCTCACGTCCAGGGAAACTGGACTCGCTTGCCGATGGGGGTTCCCTCGGGGACCTTTGGTCCTTGCGGCCGGAACTGGCCCCTTTGGGGCCTCTTCTCGAACCTCAGGAGAGGCGAGAGTCATCCCGCTTTCTGGAGGTTGGTGCGAGGGAAATGTAGTAGGGATTGCGATGGCATTCAGGAAGGGGATTGGGACCCCCCCCTTTTGACGCGAGAGACAGAGGAGCCGACGGCGAACGGGGGGGGCCCCTCGCGGAGCGGCCTCTGGAGACTCAGGGTTCCGCTCGCCTTGTGGACACGGGTATCACCCAGGGAACCTCTGGGGGGCGCCTAGAGGGAGTCCTAGAGCCTCCGTTGCAGCGCCAGAGAGAAAGGCAGGACGGCTCTCGCGTCGCATGCAGATCCCAAGGGCCCCGTCTCGCAAGGAGGGGGGCCCGGGGGACGCCCTCGCGGTGTGGGCGGGAAGCCCCGCTTTCTTGGCAGGTTGGCCCCGGGGATCTCGGGGGACACCTGGGAGTCGCCCGCAAGGAGTCAAGCCCCGTTCGGGCGCTGGAACAGGTGCCGGGGCATGCTCTCCATGCCCTGCAAGGGAAAAGCGCCTCCTCCCTCTATGGGCGTGGCCTCACGGGGGTGTTCTCGACTTGCGGCGGTGCATTCTCGAGTTGCGGCGGGGTACCCCGGCCCGTCTCCCCCGTTAGCCCCAGCGGGGTCGCCATGCCGCACTCCTTTCGAGCGGACAGGGGCCCGAGCAGCCTCGGGATTCGCGCAGGAGGCGCTGCAGCGCCCTGGGTCCGCGTCAGGCATGGAGCTAGGACCCCGGTCGGGGGTCCCCGGAGGGGGGGATGGGGACAGGTATAATGGACTGGGCACCTGTTGGGGTGGCCTCCAGGGAGTTCGAGGGGACCTCTCAGCCTTTCTCTCCGGTCACAGCCCAAGGGCGTCTTGCGGCCGGAACTGGCCCCTTGGGGCCTCTTCTCGAACCTCAGGAGAGGCGAGAGTCCCCGCTCTGGAGGTGCGAGGGAATGTAGGGATTGCGATGGCATTCAGGAAGGGGATTGGACCCCCCCTTTCGAGAGGAGGGGCCGACGGCGACGGGGGGCCCCCTCGCGAGCGGCCTCTGGAGACTCAGGGTTCCGCTCGCCTGTGGACACGGGTATCCCAGGGAACCTCTGGGGGCGCCTAGAGGGAGTCCAGCCTCCGTTGCAGCGCCAGAGAGAAAGGCAGGACGGCTCTCGCGTCGCTGCAGATCCCAAGGGCCCCGTCTCGCAAGGAGGGGGGCCCGGGGGACGCCCTCGCGGTGTGGCGGGAAGCCCCCCGCTTTCTTGGCAGGTTGGCCCGGGGGATCTCGGGGGACACCTGGAGTCGCCCGCAAGGAGTCAAGCCCCGTTCGGAGCCGGAACACAGGTGCCGGGGCATGCTCTCCATGCCCTGCAAGGGGGAAAAGCGCTCCTCCCTCTATGGGCGTGGCCTCACGGGGGTGTTCTCGACTTGCGGCGGTGCATTCTCGAGTTGCGGCGGGTACCCCCCCCGGCCCGTCTCCCCCGTTAGCCCAGCGGGGTCGCCATGCCTCCTTTCGAGCGGACAGGGGCCCGAGCAGCCTCGGGATTCGCCAGGAGGCGCTGCAGCGCCCTGGGTCCGCGTCAGGCATGGAGCTAGGACCCTCGGGGGTCCCCGGAGGGGGGGAGGGGACAGGTATAACTGGCACCTGTGGGGTGGCCTCCAGGGAGTCGAGGGGACTCAGCCTTTCTCTCCGGTCACAGCCAAGGGCAATCGGGCTTCCCCTCGAATGCAGGGGCGAAGGTCGTGTGCTTTTCCGCGCGCGCAGGGGGGGAGCGGGGGGTGGCCTCTCTGAATCGGGGGGGGCGTGGCGCCTCGGGGAGCCTCTCTCTTGTTGCCTCTGAGAAGTCCAGGCCTCCTTTGACATCGCCAGGGGCTGCTGGGCTTCCCCTCGCCTCACGTCCAGGGAACTGGACTCGCTTGCCGATGGGGGTTCCTCGGGGACCTTTGGTCTTGCGGCCGGAAACTGGCCCCTTGGGGCCTCTTCTCGAACCTCAGGAGAGGCGAGAGTCCCCGCTCTGGAGGTGCGAGGGAATGTAGGGATTGCGATGGCATTCAGGAAGGGGATTGGACCCCCCTTTCGAGAGGAGGGGCCGACGGCGACGGGGGGCCCCTCGCGAGCGGCCTCTGGAGACTCAGGGTTCCGCTCGCCTGTGGACACGGGTATCCCAGGGAACCTCTGGGGGCGCCTAGAGGGAGTCCAGCCTCCGTTGCAGCGCCAGAGAGAAGGCAGGACGGCTCTCGCGTCGTCGCTGCAGATCCCAAGGGCCCCGTCTCGCAAGGAGGGGGGCCCGGGGGACGCCCTCGCGGTGTGGCGGGAAGCCCCGCTTTCTTGGCAGGTTGGCCCGGGGATCTCGGGGGACACCTGGAGTCGCCCGCAAGGAGTCAAGCCCCGTTCGGAGCCGGAACAGGTGCCGGGGCATGCTCTCCATGCCCTGCAAGGGAAAAGCGCCTCCTCCCTCTATGGGCGTGGCCTCACGGGGGTGTTCTCGACTTGCGGCGGTGCATTCTCGAGTTGCGGCGGGTACCCCGGCCCGTCTCCCCCGTTAGCCCAGCGGGGTCGCCATGCCTCCTTTCGAGCGGACAGGGGCCCGAGCAGCCTCGGGATTCGCCAGGAGGCGCTGCAGCGCCCTGGGTCCGCGTCAGGCATGGAGCTAGGACCCTCGGGGGTCCCCGGAGGGGGGGGGGGGGGACAGGTATAACTGGCACCTGTGGGGTGGCCTCCAGGGAGTCGAGGGGACTCAGCCTTTCTCTCCGGTCACAGCCAAGGGCAATCGGGCTTCCCCTCGAATGCAGGGGCGAAGGTCGTGCTTTTCCGCGCGGCGCAGGGGGAAGCGGGGGGGTGGCCTCTCTGAAATCGGGGGCGTGGCGCCTCGGGGAGCCTCTCTTGTTGCCTCTGAGAAGTCCAGGCCTCCTTTGACATCGCCAGGGGCTGCTGGGCTTCCCCTCGCCTCACGTCCAGGGAACTGGACTCGCTTGCCGATGGGGGTTCCTCGGGGACCTTTGGTCTTGCGGCCGGAAACTGGCCCCTTGGGGCCTCTTCTCGAACCTCAGGAGAGGCGAGAGTCCCGCTCTGGAGGTGCGAGGGAATGTAGGGATTGCGATGGCATTCAGGAAGGGGATTGGACCCCCCTTTCGAGAGGAGGGGCCGACGGCGACGGGGGGCCCCTCGCGAGCGGCCTCTGGAGACTCAGGGTTCCGCTCGCCTGTGGACACGGGTATCCCAGGGAACCTCTGGGGGCGCCTAGAGGGAGTCCAGCCTCCGTTGCAGCGCCAGAGAGAAGGCAGGACGGCTCTCGCGTCGCTGCAGATCCCAAAAGGGCCCCGTCTCGCAAGGAGGGGGGCCCGGGGGGGACGCCCTCGCGGTGTGGCGGGAAGCCCCGCTTTCTTGGCAGGTTGGCCCGGGGATCTCGGGGGACACCTGGAGTCGCCCGTCGCCCGCAAGGAGTCAAGCCCCGTTCGGAGCCGGAACAGGTGCCGGGGCATGCTCTCCATGCCCTGCAAGGGAAAAGCGCCTCCTCCCTCTATGGGCGTGGCCTCTCACGGGGGTGTTCTCTCGACTTGCGGCGGTGCATTCTCGAGTTGCGGCGGGTACCCCCCGGCCCGTCTCCCCCGTTAGCCCAGCGGGGTCGCCATGCCTCCTTTCGAGCGGACAGGGGCCCGAGCAGCCTCGGGATTCGCCAGGAGGCGCTGCAGCGCCCTGGGTCCGCGTCAGGCATGGAGCTAGGACCCTCGGGGGTCCCCGGAGGGGGGAGGGGACAGGTATAACTGGCACCTGTGGGGTGGCCTCCAGGGAGTCGAGGGGACTCAGCCTTTCTCTCCGGTCACAGCCAAGGGCAATCGGGCTTCCCCTCGAATGCAGGGGCGAAGGGTCGTGCTTTTTCGCGCGCGGCGCAGGGGGAAGCGGGGGTGGGCCTCTCTGAATCGGGGGCGTGGCGCCTCGGGGGAGCCTCTCTTGTTGCCTCTGAGAAGTCCAGGCCTCCTTTGACATCGCCAGGGGCTGCTGGGGCTTCCCCTCGCCTCACGTCCAGGGAACTGGACTCGCTTGCCGATGGGGGTTCCTCGGGGACCTTTTGGTCTTGCGGCCGGAACTGGCCCCTTGGGGCCTCTTCTCGAACCTCAGGAGAGGCGAGAGTCCCGCTCTGGAGGTGCGAGGGAATGTAGGGATTGCGATGGCATTCAGGAAGGGGATTGGACAGGGGCCGACGGCGACGGGGGGCCCCTCGCGAGCGGCCTCTGGAGACTCAGGGTTCCGCTCGCCTGTGGACACGGGTATCCCAGGGAACCTCTGGGGGCGCCTAGAGGGAGTCCAGCCTCCGTTGCAGCGCCAGAGAGAAGGCAGGACGGCTCTCGCGTCGCTGCAGATCCCAAGGGCCCCGTCT
>JAGTYA010001107.1:0-13996 GCA_024291935.2 Okapia johnstoni | reverse complement strand
AGGTTCCCTGGCTTGGGGAAGTCCTACCCCGGCGGTGGCACCTAGGCACTGTGATCTCTTCCACTGACTTTCCAGGTAGCACTTTCCAGCCCCTTGTGATTTTCAGCAAAAAGGCAGCCTGGCAGTGTCTCTTCGTTGGAGTCATAAAAAGTAACCCAAGGGAGTGCTTATTCAAGCTTCCCTGGTGCAAGAGGTGTTTGTCTGTTAAGAAGGCACAACAATGGGTCTGCTCCCAGGGCCTCAGTTTCCCAGTCAGAACAGACCTAGTAGTCTCCAGAGCTTTCTGCTACAGAGCACACATGGGGCAATAGCTCTGAGGAGTGTTACTTGATGTTCCCTGGCTTGGGGAAGCCCTACCCGGGCGCGGTGGGGCCTAGGCACTGTGGCCTCTTCCACTGACTTTCCAGGTAGCACTTTCCAGCCCCTTGTGATTTTCAGCCAAAGACAGCCTGGCAGGGTCTCTTCCTTAGAGTCATAAAAGGTAGCCCAAGGGAGTGCTTATCCAATTTCCCTGGCGAAAGGTGGTGTTTGCTGTTATGAAGGGACAACAATGGGTTTGCCTCCAGGCCTCCTCAGTTTCCTAGTCAGAACAGAGCCTAGTATCCAGAGCTCTCTGCTACAGAGCACACATGGGGCATTAGCTCTGAGGAGGGTGCCTTGACGTTCCCGGGCTTGGGGAAGCCCTACCGGGGGCGGTGGGGCCTAGGCACAAAGGCCCCTACCACTGACTTTCCAGGTAGCACTTTCCAGCCCCTTGTGATTTTCAGCCAAATGGAGCCTGGCAGGGTCTCTTCCTTAGAGTCATAAAAAGTAGCCCAAGGGAGTGCTTATTCAGACTTCCCTGGTGCAAGAGGTGTTTGTCTGTTAAGAAGCCACAACAATGGGTCTGCTCCCAGGGCCTCAGTTTCCCAGTCAGAACAGACTAGTAGTCTCCAGAGCTCTCTGCTACAGAGCACACATGGGGCAATAGCTCTGAGGAGTGTTCCTTGAGGTTCCCCTGGCTTGGGGAAGCCCTACCCGGGCGGTGGGGCCTAGGCACTGTGGCCTCTTCCACTGACTTTCCAGGTAGCACTTTCCAGCCCCTTGTGATTTTCAGCCAAAGGCAGCCTGGCAGGGTCTCTTCCTTAGAGTCATAAAAGGTAGCCCAAGGGAGTGCTTATTCAAGCTTCCCTGGTGCAAGAGGTGTTTGTCTGTTAAGAAGCCACAACAATGGGTCTGCTCCAGGGCCTCAGTTTCCCAGTCAGAACAGACCTAGTAGTCTCCAGAGCTCTCTGCTACAGAGCACACATGGGGCAATAGCTCTGAGGAGTGTTCCTTGAGGTTCCCTGGCTTGGGGAAGCCCTACCCGGGCGGTGGGGCCTAGGCACTGTGGCCCTCTTCCACTGACTTTCCAGGTAGCACTTTCCAGCCCCTTGTGATTTTCAGCCAAAGGCAGCCTGGCAGGGTCTCTTCCTTAGAGTCATAAAAGGTAGCCCAAGGGAGTGCTTATTCAAGCTTCCCTGGTGCAAGAGGTGTTTGTCTGTTAAGAAGCCACAACAATGGGTCTGCTCCCAGGGCCTCAGTTTTCCAGTCAGAACAGACCTAGTCTCCAGAGCTCTCTGCTACAGAGCACACATGGGGCAATAGCTCTGAGGAGTGTTCCTTGAGGTTCCCTGGCTTGGGGAAGCCCTACCCGGGCGGTGGGGCCTAGGCACTGTGGCCTCTTCCACTGACTTTCCAGGTAGCACTTTCCAGCCCCTTGTGATTTTCAGCCAAAGGCAGCCTGGCAGGGTCTCTTCCTTAGAGTCATAAAAGGTAGCCCAAGGGAGTGCTTATTCAGGCTTCCCTGGTGCAAGAGGTGTTTGTCTGTTAAGAAGAAGCCACAACAATGGGTCTGCTCCCAGGGCCTCAGTTTCCCAGTCAGAACAGACCTAGTAGTCTCCAGAGCTCTCTGCTACAGAGCACACATGGGGCAATAGCTCTGAGGAGTGTTCCTTGAGGTTCCCTGGCTTGGGGAAGCCCTACCCGGGCGGTGGGGCCTAGGCACTGTGGCCTCTTCCACTGACTTTCCAGGTAGCACTTTCCAGCCCCTTGTGATTTTCAGCCAAAGGCAGCCTGGCAGGGTCTCTTCCTTAGAGTCATAAAAGGTAGCCCAAGGGAGTGCTTATATTCAATCTTCCCTGGTGCAAGAGGTGTTTGGCTGTTAAGAAGCCACAACAATGGGTCTGCTCCCAGGGCCTCAGTTTCCCAGTCAGAACAGACCTAGTCTCCAGAGCTCTCTGCTACAGAGCACACATGGGGCAATAGCTCTGAGGAGTGTTCCTTGAGGTTCCCTGGCTTGGGGAAGCCCTACCCGGGCGGTGGGGCCTAGGCACTGTGGCCTCTTCCACTGACTTTCCAGGTAGCACTTTCCAGCCCCTTGTGATTTTCAGCCAAAAGGCAGCCTGGCAGGGTCTCTTCCTTAGAGTCATAAAAGGTAGCCCAAGGGAGTGCTTATTCAAGCTTCCCTGGTGCAAGAGGTGTTTGTCTGTTAAGAAGCCACAACAATGGGTCTGCTCCCAGGGCCTCAGTTTCCCAGTCAGAACAGCCCTAGTAGTCTCCAGAGCTCTCTGCTACAGAGCACACATGGGGCAATAGCTCTGAGGAAGTGTTCCTTGAGGTTCCCCCGGCTTGGGGAAGCCCTACCCGGGCGATGGGGGACCTAGGCACTGTGGCCTCTTCCACTGACTTTCCAGGTAGCACTTTCCAGCCCCTTGTGATTTTCAGCCAAAGGAAGCCTGGCAGGGTCTCTCTCTCCTTAGAGTCATAAAAGGTAGCCCAAGGGAGTGCTTATTTAGGATTCCCTGGTGCAAGAGGTGTTTGTCTGTTAAGAAGCCACAACAATGGGTCTGCTCCCAGGGCCTCAGTTTCCCAGTCATAACAGACCTAGTCTCCAGAGCTCACTGTTACAGAGCAAACATGGTGCAATAGCTCTGAGGAGTGTTCCTTGAGGTTCCCTGGCTTGGGGAAGCCCTGCCCGGGCAGTGGGGCCT
The DNA here is from genome assembly GCA_024291935.2 of Okapia johnstoni. NCBI lineage: Eukaryota > Metazoa > Chordata > Mammalia > Artiodactyla > Giraffidae > Okapia > Okapia johnstoni. Next base: position 10,985 of record JAGTYA010001107.1, on the reverse strand, counting down.
AGGCACTGTGGCCTCTTCCACTGACTTTCCAGGTAGCACTTTCCAGCCCCTTGTGATTTTCAGCCAAATGCAGCCTGGCAGGGTCTCTTCCTTAGAGTCATAAAAGGTAGCCCAAGGGAGTGCTTATTCAAGCTTCCCTTCCTAACAGGTGTTTGTCTCTTAAGAAGCCACAACAATGGGTCTGATCCCAGGGCCTCAGTTTCCCAGTCAGAACAGACCTAGTCTCCACAGCTCTCTGTTACAGAACACACATGGGGCAATAGCTCTGAGGAGTGTTCCTTGAGGTTCCCTGGCTTGGGGAAGCCCTACACCGGCGGTGGCACCTAGGCACTGTGATCTCTTCCACTGACTTTCCAGGTAACACTTTCCAGCCCCTTGTGATTTTCAGCAAAAAGGCAGCCTGGCAGGGTCTCTTCCTTAGAGTCATAAAAAGTAACCCAAGGGAGTGCTTATACAAGCTTCCCTGGTGCAAGAGGTGTTTGTCTGTTAAGAAGCCACAACAATGGGTCTTCTCCCAGGGCCTAAGTTTCCCAGCCAGAACAGACCTAGTCTCCAGAGCTCACTGTTACAGAGCACACATCGGTCAATAGCTATGAAGAGTGTTCCGTGAGGTTCCCTGTCTTGAGGAAGTTCCCTGGTGCAGGAGGAGTTTGGCTGTTAAGACGCCACAACAATGGGTTTGCCTCCAGGCCTCAGTTTCCTAGTCAGACCAGGCCTAGTCTCCAGAGCTCTCTGCTACAGAGCAGACATGTGGGTAAAGCGCTGTGGAGGGTGCCTTCAAGTTCCAGGGCACTGTCAAAACCTTACGTGTGCTTTGGGACCTAGGCTCTATGGCCCCTACAACTGACTTTCCAGGTAGCACTTTCCAACCCCTTTTGATTTTCACCCCCAAAGCAGCGTTTCAGGGTCTCTTCCTTAGAGTCTTAAAAGGTAGCCCATGGGAGTGCTTGTTCAATCCTCCCTGGCGCAACAGGTGTTTGGCTGCTAAGAATCCACAACAGTGGGTTTGCCTCCAGGCCTCAGATTCCTAGTCAGACCGGGCCTTGTCTCCAGAGTTCTCTGCTACACAGCAGACATGTGGAAAAAGCGCTGTGATGGGTGTCTCCACGTTCCAGGGCACTGTCGAAGACTTCCCCGAGCAGTGGGCCCTAATTCCTATGGCCCCTACAAACATACTTCCCAGGTAGAAGTTCCTAGCCTCATGTTATTTTCAGCCTGAGGGCGGCATGGCAGGATCTCTTCCATGGAGGGAGCAAAGGCAGCACAAGTTATTGCTTTTTCCATCCTCCATCGAACAGCAACTGTTGGGCTGTTCAGAAGCCCCTACAATGGATCTGCTCCCAGGGCCTCAGTTTCGCAGTCAGAACAGACCTAGTCTCAAGAGCTCTTTGCTAAAGAGCACACATGGGGCAATAGCTCTGAGGAGGGTTCCTTGAGGTTCCCTGGCTTGGGGAAACCCTATCCGGTCGGTCGGTCGGGTGCCTAGGCACTGTGGCCTCTACCACTGACTTTCCGGGTAGCTCTTTCAAGCCCCTTGTGATTTTCAGCCAAAGGCAGCCTGGCAGGGTCTCTTCCTTAGAGTCATAAAAGGTAGCCCAAGGGAGTGCTAATTCAATCTTCCCTGGTGCAAGAGGTGTTTGTCTGTGAAGAAGCCACAACAATGGGTCTGCTCCCAGGGCCTCAGGTTCCCAGTCAGAACAGACCTAGTCACAAGAGCTCTCTGCTAAAGAGCACAAAGGGGGCATTAGCTCTGAGGAGTGTTTCTTGAGATTCCCTGTCTTGGGGAAGCCCTACCCGGGCGGTGGGGCCTAGGCACTGTGGCCTCTTCCACTGATATTCCAGGTAGCACTTTCAATCCCCTTGTGATTTTCAGCCAAAGGCAGCCTGGCAGGGTCTCTTCCTTAGAGTCATAAAAGGTAGGCCAAGGGAGTGCTTATTCAATCTTCCCTGGTGCAAGGGGTGTTTGGCTGTTAAGACGCCACAACAATGGGTTTGCCTCCAGGCCTCAGTTTCCCATTCAGACCAGGCCTATTCTCCATAGCTCTCTGCTAGAGAGCAGACATGAGGAAAAAGCGCTGTGTAGGGTGCATTCACGTTCCAGGGCAGTGTCGAAGCTTTACATGGGCTTTGGGACCTAGGCACTATGGCCCCTCAAACTGAATTTCCGGGTAGCACTTCGCAGGCCCTTTAGATTTTCAGCCCCAAAGCAGCGTTTCAGGGTGTCTTCCTTAGAGTCACAAAAGGTAGCCCAAGGGAGTGCTTATTCAATCTTCCCTGGTGCAAGAGGTGTTTGGCTGTTAAGACGCCACAACAATGGGTTTGCCTCCAAGCCTCAGTTTCCCTTTCAGACCAGGCCTAGTCTCCAGAGCTCTCTGCTACAGAGCAGACATGTCAAAAAGTTCTACAGAAAGTGCCTTCATGGTCCAGGGCACTGTCGAAGGCTTACCTGGGCTTTGGGACCTAGGCACTATGGCCCCCTACAACTGACTTTCCAGGTTGGACTTCACAGCCCCTAGTGATTTTCAGCCTGAAAGCAGCGTTTCAGGGTCTCTTCCTTAGAGTCATAAAAGGTAGCCCAAGGGAGTGCTTATTCAAATCTTCCCTGGTGCAAGATGTTTTTGGCTGTTAAGAAGCCACAACAATGGGTCAGCTCCCAGGGCCTCAGTTTCCCAGTTAGAAGAGACCTAGTCTCAAGAGCTCTATGCTACAGAGCACACATGGGGCAATAGCTCTGAGGAGTGTTCCTTGAGATTCCCTGGCTTGGGGAAGCCCTACCCGGGCGCTGAGGCCTAGGCACAGTGGCCTCCTCCATTGACTTTCTAGGTAGTACTTTCCAGCCCCCTGTGATTTTCAGCCAAAACAGCCAGGCAGGGTCTCTTCCTAAGAGTCATAAAAGGTAGCCCAAGGGAGTGATTTTTCAATCTTCCCTCGTGCAAGAGGTGTTTGTCTGTGAAGAAGAACAACAACAATGAGTCTGCTCCCAGGGCCTCAGTTTCCCAGTCAGAACAGACCTAGTCTCAAGAGCTCTCTGCTACAGAGCACACATGGGGCAATAGCTCTGAGGAGTGTTTCTTGAGGTTCCCTGGCTTGGGGAAGCCCTCCCCGGGTGGTGGAGCCTAGGTACTGTGGCCTCATCCACTGACTTTTCAGGTAGCACTTTCTAGCCCCTTGTGATTTTCAGCCAAAGGCAGCCTGGAAGGGTCTCTTCCTTAGAGTCATAAAAGGTAGCCCAAGGGAGTGCATATTCAAACTTCCCATGTGCAAGAGGTGCATGGCTCTTAAGACACACAACAATGGGTTTGCCTCCAGGCCTCAGTTTCCTAGTCAGACCACGCCTAGTCTCCAGAGCTCTCTGCTACAGAGCAGACATTTGGAAAAAGCGCTGTGGAGGGTGCCTTCACGTTCCAGGGCACTGTCCAAGCCAAACCTGGGCTTTGGGATCTAGGCACTATGGCCTCTACAACTAACTATTCCCAGGTAGCACTTCCCACCGACTTTTGATTTTCAGCCCCAAAGCAGCGTTTCAGAGTCTCTTCCTTAGAGTCATAAAAGGTAGCCCAAGTGAGTGCTGATTCAATCCTCCTTCGCACAGCAAGTGTGGGGCTCTTCAGAAGCCCCTACAATGGTTCTGTTCCCAGGGCCTCAATTTCCCATTCAGAACAGACCTAGTCTCTAGAACTCTCTGCTACAGAGTACACATAGGGAAATAGCTCTGAGGAGGGTGTCTTAACGTTCCCGGGCTTGGGTAAGCCCTACCCGGGCTGTGGGACCTAGACAATATGGCCCCTACAGCTGACTTTCCAGGTAGCACTTTACAGCCACTTTTGATTTTCAACCCCAAAGCAGCCTTTCAGTGTCTCTTCCTTAGAGTCATAAAAGGTAGCCTAACGGAGTGCTTATTCAATCATAACTGGCGCAACAGGTGTTTCGCTGTTGAGAATCCACAACAATGGGTTTTCCTCCAGGACTCAGTTTCCTAGTGAGACCAGGCCTAGTCTCCAGAGCTCTCTGCTACAAAGCAGACATGTGAAAAAAGCGGTGAGAAGGGTGCCTTCAGGTTCCAGGGCACTGTCGAAGCCTTACCCGTGCGGTGGGCCCAAATTTCTACGGCTCCTACAAACATACATCCCAGGTAGAAGTTCCTAGCCCCATGTGATTTTCAGCCTTAGTGCGTCCTGACAGGATCTCTTCCATGGAGTGAGCAAAGGCAGCACAAGGTATTGCTTTTTCTATCCTCCCTCGAACAGCAAGTTTTGGGCGGTTCAGAAGCCCCTACAATGGGTCTGTTCCCAGGGCTTCAGTTTCCCAGTCAGAACAGACCTAGTCTCAAGAGCTCTCTGCTACTGAGCACACATGGGGCAATAGCTCTGAAGAGGGTTCCGTGAGGTTCCCTGGCTTGGGGAAGAACTACCCGGGCGGTGGGGCCTAGGCACTGTGGCCTCTTCCACTGACATTCAGGTAGCACTTTCCAGCCCCTTGTGATTTTCAGCCAAAGGCAGCCTGGCAGGGTCTCTTCCTTAGAGTCATAAAAGGTAGCCAAAGGGACTGCTTATTCAATCTTCCCTGGTGCAATAGGTGTTTGTCTCTTAAGAAGCCACAACAATGGGTCTGCTTCCAGGGCCTCAGTTTGCCAGTCATAACAGACCTAGTCTTCAGAGCTCTCTGCTACAGAGCACACGTATAGTAATAGCTCTGAGGAGTGTTACTTGAGGTTCCCGGGCTTGGAGAAGCCCTACCCGGGCAGTGGGGCCTAGGCACTGTTGTTTTCCACTGACTTTCCAAGTAAGAGTTTGCAGCCCCTTGTGATTTTCAGCCAAAGACATACAGGCAGGGTCTCTTCCTTAGAGTCATAAAAGTCATCCCAAGGGAGTGCTTATTCAATCTTCCCTGGTGCAAGAGGTGTTTGTCTGTGAAGAAGCCACAACAATGAGTCTGCTCCCAGGGCCTCAGTTTCCCAGTCAGAACAGACCTAGTCTCAAGAGCTCTCTACTACAGAGCACACATGGGGCAATAGCTCTGAGAAGTGTTCCTTGAGGTTCCCTGGCTTCTGAAATCCCTATCCGGGCGCTGGGACCTAGGCATTGGGGCCTCTTCCACTGAATTTCCAGGTAGCACTTTCCAGCCCCTTGTGATTTTCAGCCAAAGGAAATCTGGCAGGGTCTCTTCCTGAGAGTCATAAAAGGTAGCCCAAGGGAGTGCTTATTCAATATTCCCTGGTGCAAGAGGTGTTTGGCTGTTAAGACACCACAACAATTGGTTTGCCTCCAGGCCTCAGTTTCCCAGTCAGACCAGGCCTAGTCTCCAGAGCTCTCTGCCACACAGCAGATATGTGGAAAAAGCACTGAGGAGGGTGCCTTCATGTTCCAGGGCACTGTCGAAGCCTTAACTGGGCTTTGGGACCTAGGCACTCTGGCCCCTACAACTGACTTTCCAAGTAGCACTTCCCAGCCCCTTGTGATTTCCAGCCAAAGGGAGCCTGGCAGGATCTCTTCCTTAGAGTCATAAAATGTAGCCCAAGAGAATGCTAATTCAGGCTTCCCTGGTGCAAGAGGTTTTTGGCTGTTAAGTGGCCACACCAATGGGTTTGCCTCCAGGCCTCAGTTTCCCATTCAGAACAGGCCTAGTCTCCAGAGCACTCTGCTACAGAGCAGACAAGTGGAAAATCGCTGTGGGAGGGTGCCTTCTGGTTCCAGGGCACTTTCGAAGCCTTACCTGGGTTTTGGGACCTAGGCACTATGGCCTCTAAAACTGACTTTCCAGGTAGCACTTCCCAGCCCCTTTTGTGATTTTCAGCCAAATGCAGCCTGGCAGGGTCTCTTCCTTAGAGTCATAAAAGGTAGCCCAAGAGAGTGCTTATTGAATCTTCCCCGGTGCAAGAGTTGTTTGTCTGTGAAGAAGCCCCAAACAATGGGTCTGCTCCCAGGGCCTCAGTTTCCCAGTCAGAACAGACCTAGTCTCCAGAGCTCTCTGCTACAGAGCAGACATGGGGAAAAAGCTCTGAGGAGGGTTCCTTGAGGCTCCCTGCCTTGGGGAAGCCCTACCTGGGCTTTGGGGCCTAGGCACTGTGGCCTCTTTCACTGACTTTCCAGGTATCACTTCCCAGCCCCTTGTGATTTTCAGCCAGATGCAGCCTTGCAGGGTCTCTTCCTTAGAGTCAAAAAAGGTAGCCCAAGGGACTGCTTATTCAGTCTTCCCTGGTGCAAGAGGTGTTTGGCTGTGAAGAAGACGCCAAACAATGGCTCTGCTCCCAGGGCCTCAGTTTCCCAGTCAGAACAGACCTAGTCTCCAGAGCTCTCTGCTACAGAGCAGACATGGGGAAAAAAAGCGCTGGGAGGGTGCCTTTCACGTTCCAGGGCACTGTCGAAGCCTTACCTGGGCTTTGGAGCCTAGGCACTGTGGCCTCTTTCACTGACTTTCCAGGTATCACTTCCCAGCCCCTTGTGATTTTCAGCCAGATGCAGCCTTGCAGGGTCTCTTCCTTAGAGTCAAAAAAGGTAGCCCAAGGGACTGCTTATTCAGTCTTCCCCCTGGTGCAAGAGGTGTTTGGCTGTGAAGACGCCAGAACAATGGCTCTGCTCCCAGGGCCTCAGTTTCCCAGTCAGAACAGACCTAGTCTCCAGAGCTCTCTGCTACAGAGCAGACATGGGGAAAAAGCGCTGTGGAGGGTGCCTTCACGTTCCAGGGCACTGTCGAAGCCTTACCTGGGCTTTGGAGCCTAGGCACTGTGGCCTCTTTCACTGACTTTCCAGGTATCACTTCCCAGCCCCTTGTGATTTTCAGCCAGATGCAGCCTTGCAGGGTCTCTTCCTTAGAGTCAAAAAAGGTAGCCCCCCAAGGGACTGCTTATTCAGTCTTCCCTGGTGCAAGAGGTGTTTGGCTGTGAAGACGCCAGAACAATGGCTCTGCTCCCAGGGCCTCAGTTTCCCAGTCAGAACAGACCTAGTCTCCAGAGCTCTCTGCTACAGAGCAGACATGGGGAAAAAGCGCTGTGGAGGGTGCCTTCACGTTCCAGGGCACTGTCGAAGCCTTACCTGGGCTTTGGAGCCTAGGCACTGTGGCCTCTTTCACTGACTTTCCAGGTATCACTTCCCAGCCCCTTGTGATTTTCAGCCAGATGCAGCCTTGCAGGGTCTCTTCCTTAGAGTCAAAAAAGGTAGCCCAAGGGACTGCTTATTCAGTCTTCCCTGGTGCAAGAGGTGTTTGGCTGTGAAGACGCCAGAACAATGGCTCTGCTCCCAGGGCCTCAGTTTCCCAGTCAGAACAGACCTAGTCTCCAGAGCTCTCTGCTACAGAGCAGACATGGGGAAAAAGCGCTGTGGAGGGTGCCTTCACGTTTCCAGGGCACTGTCGAAGCCTTACCTGGGCTTTGGAGCCTAGGCACTGTGGCCTCTTTCACTGACTTTCCAGGTATCACTTCCCAGCCCCTTGTGATTTTCAGCCAGATGCAGCCTTGCAGGGTCTCTTCCTTAGAGTCAAAAAAGGTAGCCCAAGGGACTGCTTATTCAGTCTTCCCTGGTGCAAGAGGTGTTTGGCTGTGAAGACGCCAGAACAATGGCTCTGCTCCCAGGGCCTCAGTTTCCCAGTCAGAACAGACCTAGTCTCCAGAGCTCTCTGCTACAGAGCAGACATGGGGAAAAAGCGCTGAGGAGGGTGCCTTCACGTTCCAGGGCACTGTCGAAGCCTTACCTGGGCTTTGGAGCCTAGGCACTGTGGCCTCTTTCACTGACTTTCCAGGTATCACTTCCCAGCCCCTTGTGATTTTCAGCCAGATGCAGCCTTGCAGGGTCTCTTCCTTAGAGTCAAAAAAAGGTAGCCCAAGGGACTGCTTATTATCAGTCTTCCCTGGTGCAAGAGGTGTTTGGCTGTGAAGACGCCAGAACAATGGCTCTGCTCCCAGGGCCTCAGTTTCCCAGTCAGAACAGACCTAGTCTCCAGAGCTCTCTGCTACAGAGCAGACATGGGGAAAAAGCGCTGTGGAGGGTGCCTTCACGTTCCAGGGCACTGTCGAAGCCTTACCTGGGCTTTGGAGCCTAGGCACTGTGGCCTCTTTCACTGACTTTCCAGGTATCACTTCCCAGCCCCTTGTGATTTTCAGCCAGATGCAGCCTTGCAGGGTCTCTTCCTTAGAGTCAAAAAAGGTAGCCCAAGGGACTGCTTATTCAGTCTTCCCTGGTGCAAGAGGTGTTTGGCTGTGAAGACGCCAGAACAATGGCTCTGCTCCCAGGGCCTCAGTTTCCCAGTCAGAACAGACCTAGTCTCCAGAGCTCTCTGCTACAGAGCAGACATGGGGAAAAAGCGCTGTGGAGGGTGCCTTCACGTTCCAGGGCACTGTCGAAGCCTTACCTGGGCTTTGGGAGCCTAGGCACTGTGGCCTCTTTCACTGACTTTCCAGGTATCACTTCCCCCAGCCCCTTGTGATTTTCAGCCAGATGCAGCCTTGCAGGGTCTCTTCCTTAGAGTCAAAAAAGGTAGCCCAAGGGACTGCTTATTCAGTCTTCCCTGGTGCAAGAGGTGTTTGGCTGTGAAGACGCCAGAACAATGGCTCTGCTCCCAGGGCCTCAGTTTCCCAGTCAGAACAGACCTAGTCTCCAGAGCTCTCTGCTACAGAGCAGACATGGGGAAATAGCTCTGAGGAGGGTGCCTTCACGTTCCAGGGCACTGTCGAAGCCCTTACCTGGGCTTTGGGCCTAGGCACTGTGGCCTCTTTCACTGACTTTCCAGGTATCACTTCCCAGCCCCTTGTGATTTTCAGCCAGATGCAGCCTTGCAGGGTCTCTTCCTTAGAGTCAAAAAAGGTAGCCCAAGGGACTGCTTATTCAGTCTTCCCTGGTGCAAGAGGTGTTTTTGCTGTGAAGACGCCAGAACAATGGCTCTGCTCCCAGGGCCTCAGTTTCCCAGTCAGAACAGACCTAGTCTCCAGAGCTCTCTGCTACAGAGCAGACATGGGGAAAATTTCCCAGTCAGAACAGACCTAGTCTCCAGAGCTCTCTGCTACAGAGCAGACATGGGGAAAAAGCGCTGAGGAGGGGTGCCTTCACGTTCCAGGGCACTGTCGAAGCCCTTACCTGGGCTTTGGAGCCTAGGCACTGTGGCCTCTTTCACTGACTTTCCAGGTATCACTTCCCAGCCCCTTGTGATTTTCAGCCAGATGCAGCCTTGCAGGGTCACGTTCCAGGGCACTGTCGAAGCCTTACCTGGGCTTTGGAGCCTAGGCACTGTGGCCTCTTTCACTGACTTTCCAGGTATCACTTCCCAGCCCCTTGTGATTTTCAGCCAGATGCAGCCTTGCAGGGTCTCTTCCTTAGAGTCAAAAAAGGTAGCCCAAGGGACTGCTTATTCAGTCTTCCCTGGTGCAAGAGGTGTTTGGCTGTGAAGACGCCAGAACAATGGCTCTGCTCCCAGGGCCTCAGTTTCCCAGTCAGAACAGACCTAGTCTCCAGAGCTCTCTGCTACAGAGCAGACATGGGGAAAAAGCTCTGAGGAGGGTGCCTTCACGTTCCTGCACTGTCGAAGCCTTACCTGGGCTTTGGAGCCTAGGCACTGTGGCCTCTTTCACTGACTTTCCAGGTATCACTTCCCAGCCCCTTGTGATTTTCAGCCAGATGCAGCCTTGCAGGGTCTCTTCCTTAGAGTCAAAAAAGGTTAGCCCAAGGGACTGCTTATTCAGTCTTCCCTGGTGCAAGAGGTGTTTGGCTGTGAAGACGCCAGAACAATGGCTCTGCTCCCAGGGCCTCAGTTTCCCAGTCAGAACAGACCTAGTCTCCAGAGCTCTCTGCTACAGAGCAGACATGGGGAAAAAGCTCTGAGGAGGGTGCCTTCACGTTCCAGGCACTGTCGAAGCCTTACCTGGGCTTTGGGAGCCTAGGCACTGTGGCCTCTTTCACTGACTTTCCAGGTATCACTTCCCAGCCCCTTGTGATTTTCAGCCAGATGCAGCCTTGCAGGGTCTCTTCCTTAGAGTCAAAAAAGGTAGCCCAAGGGACTGCTTATTCAGTCTTCCCTGGTGCAAGAGGTGTTTGGCTGTGAAGACGCCAGAACAATGGCTCTGCTCCCAGGGCCTCAGTTTCCCAGTCAGAACAGACCTAGTCTCCAGAGCTCTCTGCTACAGAGCAGACATGGGGAAATAGCTCTGAGGGAGGGTTCCTTTTGAGGCTCCCTGCCTTGTCGAAGCCTTACCCGGGCTTTGGGCCTAGGCACTGTGGCCTCTTTCACTGACTTTCCAGGTATCACTTCCCAGCCCCTTGTGATTTTCAGCCAGATGCAGCCTTGCAGGGTCTCTTCCTTAGAGTCAAAAAAAGGTAGCCCAAGGGACTGCTTATTCAGTCTTCCCTGGTGCAAGAGGTGTTTGGCTGTGAAGACGCCAGAACAATGGCTCTGCTCCCAGGGCCTCAGTTTCCCAGTCAGAACAGACCTAGTCTCCAGAGCTCTCTGCTACAGAGCAGACATGGGGGAAAAAGCGCTGTGGAGGGTGCCTTCACGTTCCAGGGCACTGTCGAAGCCTTACCTGGGCTTTGGAGCCTAGGCACTGTGGCCTCTTTCACTGACTTTCCAGGTATCACTTCCCAGCCCCTTGTGATTTTCAGCCAGATGCAGCCTTGCAGGGTCTCTTCCTTAGAGTCAAAAAAGGTAGCCCAAGGGACTGCTTATTCAGTCTTCCCTGGTGCAAGAGGTGTTTGGCTGTGAAGACGCCAGAACAATGGCTCTGCTCCCAGGGCCTCAGTTTCCCAGTCAGAACAGACCTAGTCTCCAGAGCTCTCTGCTACAGAGCAGACATGGGGAAAATAGCGCTGTGGAGGGTGCCTTCACGTTCCAGGGCACTGTCGAAGCCCTACCTGGGTTTGGAGCCTAGGCACTGTGGCCTCTTTCACTGACTTTCCAGGTATCACTTCCCAGCCCCTTGTGATTTTCAGCCAGATGCAGCCTTGCAGGGTCTCTTCCTTAGAGTCAAAAAAAGGTAGCACAACAGGGACTGCTTATTCAGTCTT
>JAGTYA010001106.1:0-13997 GCA_024291935.2 Okapia johnstoni | reverse complement strand
TTTTCCCCCTTGCAGGGCATGGGAGGCATGCCCCAGGCACCCTGTTCCGGCTTCTGAAGTGGACTCCCTCTAGGCGCCCCCAGAGGTTCCCTGGGATACCCGTGTCCACAGGCGAGCGGAACCCCCTGAGTCTCCAGAGGCCGCTCGCGAGGGGCCCCCCGTCGCCGTCGGCCCCTCCTCTCTCGAAAGGGGGGTCCAATCCCCTTCCTGAATGCCATCGCAAATCCCTACATTCCCTCGCACCTCCAGAGCGGGACTCTCGCCTCTCCTGAGGTTCGAGAAGAGGCCCCAAGGGGCCCAGTTCCGGCCGCAAGACCAAAGGTCCCCGAGGAACCCCCCATCGGCAAGCGAGTCCAGTTCCCTGGACGTGAGAGCGAGGGGGGGGCCCAGCAGCAGCAGCCCCTGGCGATGTCAAAGGAGGCCTGGACTTCTCAGAGGCAAACAAGAGAGGCTCCCCGAGGCGCCACGCCCCCCGATTCAGAGAGGCCACCCCCGCTTCCCCCTGCGCCGCCGCGCGGAAAAGCACGACCTTCGCCCCTGCATTTCGAGGGGAAGCCCGATTGCCCTTGGCTGTGACCGGAGAGAAAGGCTGAGTCCCCTCGACTCCCTGGAGGCCACCCCACAGGTGCCAGTTTATACCTGTCCCCCCCCCCCCCCTCCGGGGGGACCCCCGAGGGTCCCTAGCTCCATGCCTGACGCGGACCCAGGGCGCTGCTGCAGCGCCTCCTGGCGAATCCCCCGAGGCTGCTCGGGGCCCCCTGTCCGCTCGAAAGGAGGCATGGCGGCGACCCCCGCTGGGCTAACGGGGGAGACGGGCCGGGGGTACCGGTACCCCGCCGCAACTCGAGAAATGCACCGCCGCAAGTCGAGAACACCCCCGTGAGGCCACACGCCCATAGAGGGAGGAGGCGCTTTTTTCCCTTGCAGGGCATGGAGAGCATGCCCCGCCCCCCCCACCTGTGTTCCGGCTCCGAAACGAACGGGGCTTGACTCCTTGCGGGCGACTCCAGGTGTCCCCCGAGAGATCCCCGGGCCAACCCTGCCAAGAAAGCGGGGGGCTTCCCGCCACACACGCGACAGGAGGGCGTCCCCCCCCCCCCCCCCCCCTCCTTGCGAGACGGGGGGCCTTGGGGATCTGCTGCAGCGACGCGAGAGCCGTCCTGCCTTCTCTCTGGCTGCGCGCTGCAAACGGAGGCTGGACTCCCTCTAGGCGCCGCCCCCAGAGGTTCCCTGGGATATCCCGTGTCCCACAGGCGAGCGGAACCCTGAGTCTCCAGAGGCCCGCTCGCGAGGGGCCCCCCCCGTCGCCGTCGGCCCCCTCCTCTCGAAAGGGGGGGTCCAATCCCCTTCCTGAATGCCATCGCAATCCCTACATTCCCTCGCACCTCACCTCCAGAGCGGGACTCTCTCGCCTCTCCTGAGGTTCGAGAAGAGGCCCCAAGGGGCCAGTTCCGGCCGCAAGAGACCAAAGGTCCCCGAGGAACCCCCATCGGCAAGCGAGTCCAGTTCCCTGGACGTGAGGCGAGGGGGGGAAGCCCAGCAGCAGCCCCTGGGCGATGTCAAAGGAGGCCTGGACTTCTCAGAGGCAACAACAAGAGAGGCTCCCCGAGGCGCGCACCACGCCCCCGATTCAGAGAGGCCACCCCCGCTTCCCCCTGCGCCGCGCGGAAAAAGCACGACCTTCGCCGCCCCTGCATTCGAGGGGAAGCCCGATTGCCCTTGGCTGTGACCGGAGAGAGAAAAGGCTGAGTCCCCTCGACTCCCTGGAGGCCACCCCACAGGTGCCAGTTATACCTACTGTCCCCTCCCCCCCCCGGGGGACCCCCGAGGGTCCTAGCTCCATGCCTGACGCGGACCCAGGGCGCTGCAGCGCGCCTCCTGGCGAATCCCCGAGGCTGCTCGGGCCCCCCCTGTCCGCTCGAAAGGAGGCATGGCGACCCCGCTGGGCTAACGGGGGAGACGGGCCGGGGTACCCGCCGCAACTCGAGAATGCACCCGCCGCAAGTCGAGAACACCCCCGTGAGGCCACGCCCATAGAGGGGGAGGAGGCGCTTTTTCCCTTTGCAGGGCATGGAGAGCATGCCCCGGCACCCTGTTCCGGCTGGCTCCGAACGGGGCTTGACTCCTTGCGGGGCGACTCCAGGTGTCCCCCCCGAGATCCCCCGGGCCAACCTGCCAAGAAAGCGGGGGCTTCCCCGCCACACACCGCGAGGGGCGTCCCCCGGGCCCCCCCCCCCTCCTTGCGAGACGGGGGCCCTTGGGATCTGCAGCGACGCGAGAGCCGTCCTGCCTTCTCTCTCTGGCGCTGCAACGGAGGCTGGACTCCCTCTAGGGCGCCCCCCAGAGGTTCCCTGGGATACCCGTGTCCACAGGCGAGCGGAAACCCTGAGTCTCCAGAGGCCGCTCGCGAGGGGCCCCCCCCCCGCCGTCGGCCCCCCTCCTCCTCTCGAAAGGGGGGGGGTCCAATCCCCTTCCTGAATGCCATCGCAATCCCCTACATTCCCTCGCACCTCCAGAGCGGGACTCTCGCCTCTCCTGAGGTTCGAGAAGAGGCCCCAAGGGGCCAGTTCCGGCCGCAAGACCAAAGGTCCCCGAGGAACCCCCCATCGGCAAGCGAGTCCAGTTCCCCCTGGACGTGAGGCGAGGGGAAGCCCAGCAGCCCCCCTGGCGCGATGTCAAAGGAGGCCTGGACTTCTCAGAGGCAACAACAAGAGAGGCTCCCCGAGGCGCCACGCCCCCCGATTCAGAGAGGCCACCCCCCCGCTTCCCCCCCGCGCCGCGCGCGGAAAAAAAACGACCTTCGCCCCTGCATTCGAGGGGAAGCCCGATTGCCCTTGGCTGTGACCGGAGAGAAAAGGCTGAGTCCCCTCGACTCCCTGGAGGCCCCACCCCCACAGGTGCCAGTTATACCTGTCCCCTCCCCCCCTCCGGGGGGACCCCCGAGGGTCCTAGCTCCATGCCTGACGCGGACCCAGGGCGCTGCAGCGCCTCCTGGCGAATCCCGAGGCTGCTCGGGCCCCTGTCCCGCTCTCGAAAGGAGGCATGGCGACCCCCGCTGGGCTAACGGGGGAGACGGGCCGGGGTACCCCCGCCGCAACTCGAGAATGCACCGCCGCAAGTCGAGAACACACCCCGTGAGGCCACGCCCATAGAGGAGGAGGCGCTTTTTTCCTTGCAGGGCATGGAGAGCATGCCCCGGCACCTGTTCCGGCGGCTCCGAACGGGGCTTGACTCCTTGCGGGCGACTCCAGGTGTCCCCCGAGATCCCCCGGGCCCAACCTGCCAAGAAAGCGGGGCTTCCCCGCCACACACACCGCGAGGGGCGTCCCCCCCCCCCCCCCTCCTTGCGAGACGGGGCCCTTGGGATCTGCAGCGACGCGAGAGCCGTCCTGCCTTCTCTCTGGCTGGCGCTGCAAACGGAGGCTGGACTCCCTCTAGGCGCCCCCAGAGGTTCCCTGGGATACCCGTGTCCCCACAGGCGAGCGGAACCCTGAGAGTCTCCAGAGGCCGCTCGCGAGGGGCCCCCCCGTCGCCGTCGGCCCCCCCCCTCTCGAAAAGGGGGGTCCCAATCCCCTTCCTGAATGCCATCGCAATCCCTACATTCCCTCGCACCTCCAGAGCGGGACTCTCGCCTCTCCTGAGGTTCGAGAAGAGGCCCCCAAGGGGCCAGTTCCGGCCGCAAGACCAAAGGTCCCCGAGGAACCCCCCATCGGCAAGCGAGTCCAGTTCCCTGGACGTGAGGCGAGGGGAAGCCCAGCAGCCCCTGGCGATGTCAAAGGAGGCCTGGACTTCTCAGAGGCAAACAAGAGAGGCTCCCCGAGGCGCCACGCCCCCCCCCGATTCAGAGAGAGGCCACCCCCCCTTCCCCCCTGCGCGCGCGCGCGCGAAAAAGCACGACCTTCGCCCCCCTGCATTCGAGAGGGGAAGCCCGATTGCCCTTGGCTGTGCTGTGTGACCGGAGAGAAAGGGCTGAGTCCCCCCTCGACTCCCTGGAGGCCACCCCACAGGTGCCAGTTATACCTGTCCCCCCCCCCCCCCCCGGGGACCCCCCCCGGGGACCTCCATGCCCTGAGGCGGACCCTAGCTCCAGCGCCTGCCTGGCGAATCCCCCTGCTCGGGACCCCTGTCCGCTCGAAAGGGGTCCTATGCGACCCCGCGCTGGCTGCTAACGGGGATCCCCGGGGGCTGCTGCCGCCAAACTCCTGGCCACCGCCGCCCGCTCGAAGTCGACACCCCCGAGGCCCCGTGAGGCCACGCCCATAGAGGGAGGGGCGCTTTTCTAAGGGCATGGAGAGCATGGCCCCCCGGGTACCCCCGCTCCGCAACTCGAACTCGAGCTGGCGGGCGACCGCAGGTGTCCCCCCGAGATCCCCCGGGCCACCCCTGCCAGAAAGCGGGGCTTCCCCCCAGCCGCAAGGGAGGAGGAGCCCCCCCCCGAGGCACCCCCCGCAGGGCAGCGATGGAGAGCGTCCTGGGAGGCTCTGCCGCTGGCAACCTCTGGACTCCCTCTAGGCCTTCCAGAGGCCCCCCTGCCTGCCCCGGTCCCAGGCTGGAGCTCCTTGTGGCGCCTTGGGAGGCCTCCCCGAGGGGCCCCCCCCGCCCCCCCCCCCCCTCGGGGCTTGAACCCCTTCCTGCGCGGGGCGCCAGGAGATCCCTCGGATCCCCCCGCCAGAAAGCCCCCTGGGCCTCCTGGGCTGCCAAGAAAGGGGGGGCTTCCCGCCCTCCACACCCGCCGGCGCGACCCCCCGGGCCCCCCCTCCTTGCGAGACGGGGGGGCCTTGGGATCTGCAGCGACGCGAGAGCCGTCCTGCCTCTCTCTCTGGCGCTGCAACGGGAGGCTGGACTCCCTCTAGGCGCCCCCCCCAGAGGTTCCCTGGGATACCCGTGTGTCCACAGGCGAGCGGAACCCTGAGTCTCCAGAGGCCGCCGCTCGCGAGGGGGGGGCCCCCCGTCGTCGGCCCCCCCCTCTCCTCGAAAAAAAGGGGGGTCCAATCCCCTTCCTGAATGCCATCGCAATCCCAATCCCTACATTCCCCTCGCACCTCCAGAGCGGGACTCTCGCCTCTCCTGAGGTTCGAGAAGAAGAGGCCCCAAGGGGGCCAGTTCCGGCCGCTGCGCCAGGTCCCAAGAGAAACCCCAGGGGCGGCCCCCGGCCCCGAGGAAAGGAGTCCAAAGGCCCCGAGGAACCCACCGCCCCTCGGTTCCAAGCGAGTCCAGCCCCTGGACGTGAGGAGAGAGGCCCCCCCAGGCCCAGCAGCCCCTGGCGATGTCAAAGGAGGCCTGGACTTCCCCTCAGAGGCAACAAGAGAGGCCCCCCGAGGCGCCAACGCCCCCCCGATTCAGAGAGGCCACCCCCACCCCGCTTCCCCCCTGCGCCGCGCGGGAAAAGCACGACCTTCGCCCCCTGCCCCTCGAGGGGAAGCCCCCGATTGCCCTTGGCTGTGACCGAGAGAGAAAAGGCTGAGGCTGAGTCCCCTGACTCCCTGGAGGCCACCCACACAGGTGCCAGTTTATACCTCCTGTCCCCTCCCCCCTCCCCCCGGGGACCCCCCCCCGGGGACCTGAGGGTCCCTCCCCCAGCCCTGACGCGGGGCCCCTGCGAGGGCCCCGCTCCTGGCGCGATCCCCGAGGGCGGGCTCCAGCCCCGAGGAGGGGGGCGACCCCGCTGGGGGGGTCCGGGCAGACGGGCCCCCAGTCCAACCGCCCCTGGGCGGGGGGACGCGAAGACGGGGGGGACTCGCGGGCGGAACTCCAGGCAAATGCAGAAACCACCAAGCGCAAGTCGAGAACACCCCCGTGAGGCCACGCCATTAGAGGGGAGGAGGCGGCTCTTTTTTTCCTTGCAGGGGCATGGGAGAGAGAGCCCCCCCCACCCCCTGTTCCGGCTCCGAACGGGCCGGCTGGACATCCTCCTTGCGGGCGACTCCAGGGTGTCCCCCCGAGATCCCCGGGGGGCCAACCTGCCCAGAAGGGCATGGGGCTTTCCCCGCCCACACCGCGAAGCGGGGCTTGCCCAACCCCCGCGGGCCCCCCGGGCCCCCCTCCTTGCGAGACGGGGCCCCTTGGGGATCTGCAGCGACGCGAGAGCCGCCGCCTCCTCCTGCCTTCCTCTCTGGCGCTGCTGCGAGACGAGGCTGGACTCCCTCTCTCTGCGCCCCCAGAGGCCCCTGGGGAGATCCCCTGTGGCCCCCCAGAGCCCCACTGCGATAGGCTGGAGGACTTCCCCCCCAGGCGAGGTTCCCTGGCCCTGTCCCAGGCGGCGGAACCCTGAGAGAGGGCCCCGCTCGCGAGGGGCCCCCCGTCGCCGTCGGCCCCCCTCCCTCTCGAAAGGGGGGGGGTCCAATCCCTTCTTCCTGAATGCCATCGCAATCCCTACATTCCCTCCTCGCCACTCCAGAGCGGGACTCTCGCCTCTCTGAGGTTCGAGAAGAGGCCCCAAGGGGGGCCAGTTCCGGCCGCAAGACCAAAGGTCCCCCGAGGAACCCCCATCGGCAAGCGAGTCCAGTTCCCTGGACGTGAGGCGAGGGGAAGCCCAGCAGCCCCCCTGGCGATGTCAAAGGAGGCCTGGACTTCTCAGAGGCAACAAGAGAGGCTCCCCGAGGCGCCACGCCCCCCCGATTCAGAGAGGCCACCCCCCCGCTTCCCCCTGCGCCCCCGCCGCGCGCGGAAAAAGCACGACCTTCGCCCCCCTGCATTCGAGGGGAAGCCCGATTGCCCTTGGCTGTGACGGAGAGAGAAAGGCTGAGTCCCCTCGACTCCCTGGAGGCCCACCCCACAGGTGCCAGTTATACCTGTCCCCTCCCCCCCCCCCCCCCCGGGGGACCCCCCGAGGGTCCTAGCTCCATGCCTGACGCGGACCCAGGGCGCTGCAGCGCCTCCTGGCGAATCCCGAGGCTGCTCGGGCCCCCCCTGTCCCTCGAAAAAGGAGGCATGGCGACCCCCGCTGGGCTAACGGGGGGAGACGGGGCCGGGGTACCCCGCCGCCGCAACTCGAGAATGCACCGCCGCAAGTCGAGAACACCCCCCCGTGAGGCCACGCCCATAGAGGGAGGAGGAGGCGCTTTTTCCCTTGCAGGGCATGGAGAGCATGCCCCGGCACCTGTTCCGGCTCCGAACGGGGCTTGACTCTCCTTGCGGGCGACTCCAGGTGTCCCCCGAGATCCCCGGGCCAACCTGCCAAGAAAGCGGGGCTTCCCGCCACACACACCGCGAGGGCGTCCCCCGGGCCCCCCTCCTTGCGAGACGGGGGCCCTTGGGATCTGCAGCGACGCGAGAGCCGTCCCTGCCTTCTCTCTCTCTGCGCGCTGCAACGGAGGCTGGACTCCCTCTAGGCGCCCCCAGAGGTTCCCTGGGATACCCGTGTCCACAGGCGAGCGAGCGGAACCCTGAGTCTCCAGAGGCCGCTCGCGCGAGGGGGCCCCCCCGTCCGTCGTCGGCCCCTCCTCTCGAAAAGGGGGGTCCAATCCCCTTCCTGAATGCCATCGCAATCCAATCCTACATTCCCTCGCACCTCCAGAGCGGGACTCTCGCCTCTCTCCTGAGGTTCGAGAAGAGGCCCCAAGGGGCCCAGTTCCGGCGGCCGCAAGACCAAAGGTCCCCAAGGTCCCCGAGGAACCCCCATCGGCAAGCGAGTCCAGTTCCCTGGACGTGAGGCGAGGGGAAGCCCCAGCAGCCCCTGGCGATGTCAAAGGAGGCCTGGACTTCTCAGAGGCAACAAGAGAGGCTCCCCGAGGCGCCACGCCCCCGATTCAGAGAGGCCACCCCCGCTTCCCCCCCTGCGCCCCGCGCGCGGAAAAAAGCACGACCTTCGCCCCTGCATTCGAGGGGAAGCCCGATTGCCCTTGGCTGTGACCGGAGAGAGAAAGGCTGAGTCCCCTCGACTCCCTGGAGGCCACCCCCACAGGTGCCAGTTATATACCTGTCCTGTCCCCCCTCCCCCCCTCCGGGGACCCCCGAGGGTCCTAGCTCCATGCCTGACGCGGACCCAGGGCGCTGCAGCGCCTCCTGGCGAATCCCGAGGCTGCTCGGGCCCCCTGTCCGCTCGAAAGGAGGCATGGCGACCCCGCTGGGCTAACGGGGGAGACGGGCCGGGGTACCCGCCGCAACTCGAGAATGCACCGCCGCAAGTCGAGAACACACCCCGTGAGGCCACGCCCATAGAGGGAGGAGGCGCTTTTTTCCCTTGCAGGGCATGGAGAGCATGCCCCGGCACCCTGTTCCGGCTCCGAACGGGGCTTGACTCCTTGCGGGCGACTCCAGGTGTCCCCCCCGAGATCCCCGGGCCAACCTGCCAAGAAAGCGGGGGGCCCGCCCGCCACCGCGCGAGGGCGTCCCCCGGGCCCCCCTCCTTGCGAGACGGGGCCCTTGGGATCTGCAGCGACGCGAGAGCCGTCCTGCCTTCTCTCTGGCGCTGCAACGGAGGCTGGACTCCCTCTAGGCGCCCCCCAGAGGTTCCCCTGGGATATACCCGTGTCCACAGGCGAGCGGCGGAACCCCTCTCCTGAGGTTCGAGAAGAGGCCCCAAGGGGCCAGTTCCGGCCCGCAAGACCAAAGGTCCCCGAGGAACCCCCCCGGCATCGGCAAGCGAGTCCAGTTCCCTGGACGTGAGGCGAGGGGAAGCCCAGCAGCCCCCCTGGCGATGTCAAAGGAGGCCTGGACTTCTCAGAGGCAACAAGAGAGAGGCTCCCCGAGGCGCCACGCCCCCGATTCAGAGAGGCCACCCCCCGCTTCCCCCCTGCGCCGCGCGGAAAAAGCACGACCTTCGCCCCTGCATTCGAGGGGAAGCCCGATTGCCCTTGGCTGTGACCGGAGAGAAAAGGCTGAGTCCCCTCGACTCCCTGGAGGCCACCCCACAGGTGCCAGTTATACCTGTCCCCTCCCCCCCTCCCGGGGACCCCCCCGAGGGTCCTAGCTCCATGCCTGACGCGGACCCCAGGGCGCTGCAGCGCCTCCTGGCGAATCCCGAGGCTGCTCGGGCCCCTGTCCGCTCGAAAGGAGGCATGGCGACCCCGCTGGGCTAACGGGGGAGACGGGCCGGGGTACCCCGCCGCAACTCGAGAATGCACCGCCGCAAGTCGAGAACACCCCCGTGAGGCCACGCCCATAGAGGGAGGAGGCGCTTTTTCCCTTGCAGGGCATGGGAGAGCATGGAGAGCACCTGTTCCGGCTCCGAACGGGGCTTGACTCCTTGCGGGCGACTCCAGGCACCCCCGAGATCCCCGGGCCAACCTGCCAAGAACGGGGCTTGACTCCTTGCGAGGGCTTCCCTCGCACCTCCCAGAGCGGGACTCTCGCCTCTCCTGAGGTTCGAGAAGAGGCCCCAAGGGGCCAGTTCCGGCCGCCGCAAGACCAAAGGTCCCCGAGGAAACCCCATCGGCAAGCGAGTCCAGTTCCCTGGGACGTGAGGCGAGGGGAAGCCCAGCAGCCCCTGGCGATGTCAAAGGAGGCCTGGACTTCTCAGAGGCAACAAGAGAGGCTCCCCGAGGCGCCACGCCCCCGATTCAGAGAGGCCACCCCCCGCTTCCCCCTGCGCCGCGCGGAAAAGCACGACCTTCGCCCCCCCTGCATTCGAGGGGAAGCCCGATTGCCCTTGGCTGTGGCCACGGAGAGAGAAGGCTGAGTCCCCTCGACTCCCTGGAGGCCACCCCACAGGTGCCAGTTATACCTGTCCCCTCCCCCCCCTCCGGGGACCCCCGGAGGGTCCTAGCTCCATGCCTGACGCGGACCCAGGGCGCTGCAGCGCCTCCTCTGGCGAATCCCGAGGCTGCTCGGGCCCCTGTCCGCTCGAAAGGAGGATGGCGACCCCGCTGGGCCTAACGGGGGAGCGGGCCGGGGTACCCCCCGCAACTCGAGAATGCCCGCCGCAAGTCGAGAACACCCCCGTGAGGCCAACGCCCATAGAGGGGGGAGAGCGCTTTTCCCTTGCAGGGCATGGAGAGCATGCCCCGGCAACCTGTTCCGGCTCCGAACGGGGGCTTGACTCCTTGCGGGCGACTCCAGGTGTCCCCCGAGATCCCCGGGCCAACCTGCCAAGAAAGCGGGGCTTCCCGCCCTTCCGCGAAGGGCGTCCCCCGGGCCCCCCTCCTTGCGAGACGGGGCCCTTGGGATCTGCAGCGACTCGAGAGCCGTCCTGCCTTCTCTCTGGCGCTGCAAGAACGGAGGCTGGACTCCCTCTAGGCGCCCCCAGAGGTTCCCTGGGATACCCGTGTCCACAGGCGAGCGGAACCCTGAGTCTCCAGAGGCCGCTCGCGAGGGGCCCCCCGTCGCCGTCGGCCCCCCTCCTCTCGAAAAGGGGGGTCCAATCCCCTTCCTGAATGCCATCGCAATCCCTACATTCCCTCGCACCTCCAGAGCGGGACTCTCGCCTCTCCTGAGGTTCGAGAAGAGGCCCCAAGGGGCCAGTTTCCGGCCGCAAGACCAAAGGTCCCCGAGGAACCCCCATCGGCAAGCGAGTCCAGTTCCCTGGACGTGAGGCGAGGGGGAAGCCCAGCAGCCCCTGGCGATGTCAAAGGAGGCCTGGACTTCTCAGAGGCAACAAGAGAGGCTCCCCGAGGCGCCACGAGACGCCCCCGATTCGATTCAGAGAGGCCACCCCCGCTTCCCCCTGCGCCGCGCGGAAAAGCACGACCCTTCGCCCCTGCATTCGAGGGGAAGAAGCCCGATTGCCCTTGGCTGTGACCGGAGAGAAAAAGGCTGAGTCCCCTCGACTCCCTGGAGGCCACCCCCCCAGGTGCCAGTTATACCTGTCCCCTCCCCCCCTCCGGGGACCCCCGAGGGTCCCTAGCTCCATGCCTGACGCGGACCCCAGGGCGCTGCAGCGCCTCCTGGCGAATCCCGAGGCTGCTCGGGCCCCTGTCCGCTCGAATAGGAGGCATGGCGACCCCGCTGGGCTAACGGGGGCCCGAGACGGGGCCGGGGTACCCGCCGCAACTCGAGAATGCACCGCCGCAAGTCGAGAACACACCCCGTGAGGCCCACGCCCATAGAGGGAGGGAGGCGCTTTTTCCCTTGCAGGGCATGGAGAGCATGCCCCGGCACCTGTTCCGGCTCCGAACGGGGCTTGACTCCTTGGCGGGCGACTCCAGGTCGTCCCGCCGAGATCCCCGGGCCAACCTGCCAAGAAAAAGGGGCTTCCCGCCCCACCGTGTGGCTAGCTCTAGGATCTACCCCCCAGGGGCCCCCTCCTTGCGGAGACGGGGGCCCTTGGGATGATCTATGCAGCCTCTTCCGCTACGAGAGGTCGTCCTGCCTTCTCTCTGGGGCGCTTCAACGGAGGCTGGACTCCTGCCCTAGGGACGCCCCCAGAGGTTTCCCTGGGATACCCGTTGTCCACAGGCGAGCGGAACCCTGAGTCTCCAGAGGCCCGCTCGCGAGGGGCCCCCCGTCGCCGTCGGCCCCCTCCTCTCGAAAGGGGGGGTCCAATCCCCCTTCCTGAATGCCATCGCAATCCCTACATTCCCTCGCACCTCCCAGAGCGGCACGGGACTCTCACTCGCCTCTCCTGAGGTTCGAGAAGAGGCCCCAAGGGGCCAGTTCCGGCCGCAAGACCAAAGGTCCCCCGAGGAACCCCCATCGGCACAGCGAGTCCAGTTCCCCTGGACGTGAGGCGAGGGGGAAGCCCAGCAGCCCCTGGCGATGTCAAAGGAGGCCTGGACTTCTCAGAGGCAACAAGTGAGAGCTCCCCGAGGCGCCACGCACGCCCCCGATTCAGAGAGGCCACCCCCGCTTCCCCTGCGCCGACCCGCGGCGGAAAAGCAGCGATCCATTCGCCCCCTGCATTCGAGGGATTGGGGAAGCCCGATTGCCCTTGGCTGTGACCGGAGAGAGGAAAGGCTGAGTCCCCTCGACTCCCTGGAGGCCACCCCACAGGTGCCAGTTATACCCTGTCCCCTCCCCCCCCTCCGGGACCCCCGAGGGTCCTAGCTCCATGCCTGGACGCGGACCCAGGGCGCTGCAGCGCCTCCTGGCGAATCCCGAGGCTGCTCGGGCCCCTGTCCGCTCCCGAAAGGAAAAGGGCATGGCGACCCCGCTGGGCTAACGGGTGGAGAGACGGGCCGGGGTACCCGCCGCAAACTCGAGAATGCACCGCCGCAAGTCGAGAACACCCCCGTGAGGCCACGCCCCATAGAGGGAGGAGGCGCTTTTTTTATTCCTTGCAGGGCATGGAGAGCATGTGCCCCCGGCACCTGTTTCCGCACTCCCGAACAGGGGCTTGACTCCTTGCGGGCGACTCCAGGTGTCCCCCGAGATCCCCGGGCCAACCTGCCAAGAAAGCGGGGCTTCCCGCCACACCCTCGAGGGCGTCCCCCGGGGCCCCCCCCCCTTGCGAGACGGGGCCCTTGGGATCTGCACGACTCGAGAGCCGTCCTGCCTTCTCTCTGGCGCTGCAACGGAGCTGGACTCCCTCTAGCGGCGCCCAGAGGTTCCCTGGGAATTTTGATCTGCCGAGCCTCGGCAACGGCGAAAAGGAGACCGGTCCGGGCGTACCTGCCCCATCCGTCGGTCCATGCACACGTAGGCACGAATTCCTCCCTTTTCCCTGGGCGCTGGCCAAACGGTGGGGAGAGACTTGGCCCTCACTTAAGGCGCCGGCAGCGTTCCCCCCCAAAAGAAGGGGGGGTCCCCCCCCCAGACCCCTATATGGGGAGAAGCCGTTCCTCCCGCCCCCAGGCATCTGGCGCGAACTTACGGAGGCACGTTAGATTCCCAGGGACCAGGTGCCCCCTCCCCCGCTCCCCCCCAGGCACCCCCCGGCACCATGCGAGGGGGCCCCCCCCCCCCCTGCCCCCCCACCCGTTTCCCCCGCGGCTCCCCCGCCCGGGGCTTCGAGTCCTCGGCCAGACTCTCCGCCGAGATCCCCTCCTGCCAAGGACGGGGGGGTTTTGTCCCCCCTCCTCACTCCATCCACATCCCCCTTTTTTCCCCGTCCCCCTTCTCGAGCCCATGGCCCGGATCCCCCAGGCCCCGACTAGATCGCCCCCTAACACCTTTTCTCCGCATCCAACCCCCTTCTGCCAACGGACCCGTCCTCCCCTTGGCATGCGCCGGGAACTTTTGAGTTCCCGGGGATACCTCCTCGCGGATTCGAGCACCCGAACCCTCAGTTCGGGCCTCCAGCTCGACCCACTGGAAGGTGCTCCCCCAATCCCGAACTTCCTGAAGGGCGCCCCCAAGCTAGGGCCCCAGTTCCCCCCCACACCCGGGCCTGGCCCAAGGGACCCCAAAAGGGGTGCGATTAGGGACTCCCCCCCCTGAAAAGGGTCTTTAAGACCTCCGCTCATTCCCGTCGAAACGTCAATTCCCCAAGGATCCCCCCCCCCTTCCAGTGGAGATTCTCCCCAAAGGTTGGACGGTTCGAGGCCTCGCCAAGGTTCCGGGAGGAAGCGGAAAAGCCACATTGACCAACAAAGCCCCTCCCCCCTGAGGCCCCCCGATGGGTCGCAGGAAGAGGGGAAGCCGCCGCAGGACCATTGGCGACTTTTTTTTCCCCTCAGAGGACGCCATGGATCAACATCGAGAGGTACAGCAAGCAAGAACGAGGCCCCCCGGAGGCGCCACGCCCCTCCGTGATTCCAGAGAGAGGCCTCCACCGTCTTCCCCCCAGTTCCCCCGCACCCGCCGGGGTAAAAAAGAAAAGCACGACCTTCGCCCCCTGCATTCGAGGGGAAGCCCCGATTGGCCCTTGGCTGGTGTGACCGCGTTTGAGAAAAGGCTGAGTCCCCCTCGACTCTCCCTGGAGGCCACCCCACAGGTGCCAAGTTATACCTGTCCCCCCTCCCCCCCATCACTTCCGGGGACCCCCCGAGGGCTCTCCTAGCTCCATGCCTGACCCGGACCCAGGGCGCTGAGGCGAATCCCCGCGCTAGCTCGATTGGCGAATCCCGAGTTTCAGCTGGCTCGGTAAGCCCCTGTCCGCTGTCGAAAGGAGGCATGGGCGACCCCGCTGGGCTAACGGGGGAGACGGGCCGGGGTACGCCGCCGCAACTCGAGAATGCACC